>CAIGQV010016716.1:252301-267315 GCA_903798115.1 Danio jaintianensis | reverse complement strand
GCAAAGATTAATCTCGATAAACAGCATCCAAAATAAATGTTCATTTTGACATAATATATGTGTGTATATGTGTGTTGTGAAAAAATAAAGAAAGAAATAAAAGCCTCCCTATGCTGCAGGTGCTCAAAAAACTAGGCACTACCACTGACAACAACAAAAAAACAAATGCTCAGCTTGAGAAAAAAAACACTTCGGTGGACACGCAGCCTATAAGCTTATATACACACAGTAAATAACATTAATTGTTAATAAATAAAAAGAAAAACATTGAAAGAGACAAACGTTGACTTGACAAAATGAATTTTGCATTAAAGACACATTTCAAACAGAAAAAAAAGTATACTGTTATACTTTAAGCAACTCACAAGTCAATGCATCAAGTTGTTCTAGATTCTTCAGCTTTTCAAGAATCATTATTCTTTCATTGTATATACTTCTAAATATACTAATGATGGAATGGGCAAAGCGTCACGAGAATTCATACTCCTTTCAATAAAAACAACTCTTCTCATCTTCTCATAACCCTTTCTAGGTATAATAAGCCCACTTGGTTTGGTCTTGGAGCTATTTTGTTGTCAGAAATCCCACCTGAGTCACACTCAGACTGAATATTCATAGCAAAAGTCCTTGAAAGAAAAAAAAAAGATTTGCAAACCACAGTGATACCAACACACCCACAAACCTCCAGGTCCCAGGCCTGTGTTTGTATAAAACATCCGACGCAGCATCATCCAGAGCGCTCGGGTTGCAGCGGACAAAAAAAAAAAGGTGAAGCTCTGCTGTTCGGGCCAGAAACACCGGGACGCCGTCCAGAACTCAAGGACGAAGACTTCACCGTTTGGAGCAAAAGGAGCTGACCCAACACCGAGCTCTGGGAGGCCCTGTTCTGCTAAAGAGGACATTTGTAGTTTCAGGGAAAGCTGTTGTTCATTTTAATATGCCGAAACAATGCTGCCAATGCCCACTGGCTTTTACAGTATCTGCGCTTCTGGACAAACGCCAAAACACGGCCACAGTGATTAGCAGGGATTTCACAGCAGCGTTACGCACTCAGAATCGCTCATTAATACATCTGCAGTGACAGCTAGGAAACGCAGAATCATCCTTATATACACATATACATATTATAATACACAGCTGAAGTCAAAATTATTAGCCCTCCTGTGATTTATTGTTTTCTTTTTCAAATATTTCCCAAATTATAGTTAACAGAGCAAGGAATTTTTCACAGTATTTCCCATAATATTTTTTCTTCTGGAGAAAGTCTTATTTCGACTAGAATAAAAGCAGTTTTATTTTATTTTTTAAACATTTTAAGGTCAATATTATTAGCCCCCTTAAGTGATTTTAGGCTACTATAGAATAGGCTACTGTATTTGTCATCTGTATTTGTAGCTGTCAGTGTAGCTTTAGTAGCCTACTGATCCTTTTGTTTACTGAGTCTGTTTTTTGAACACATGGGGTGTTTGTGCAGCATGCTTCCTTTCAGATAAAATTAATTCATTCATTTTCCTTCGGCTTAGTTCCTTTATTCATCAGGGGTCGCCACAGTGGAATGAACCGCCAACTTATCCAGCATATGTTTTACACAGCGGATGCCCTTCCAGCTGCAACCCAGTACTGGGAAACATCCATACACTCTCATTCACACACATACACTACGGCTAATTTAGCTTATTCAATTCACCTGTAGTGCATGTCTTTGGACTGTGTGGGAAACCGGAGCACCCGGAGGAAACCCACGCCAAAACGGGGAGAACATGCAAACTCCACACGGAAATGCCAACTGACCCACCCGGGGCTCAAACCAGCGACCTTCTTGCTGTGAGGCGACAGTGCTAACCACTGAGCCACTGTGTCGCCCTCAGATAAAATTAATTGTTAATTTTTATTTCAAAATACTATGACTTATTGTATTGTGCGCAACGAACTAATGTCTAATATTAATGTCTTCCTCAGTAGTAATGATTTGTGGTCGAAACTTAGGGAACTGGAAGTATTTTTTTGTTTTAACAATATTAAACTTTCTTTTCAGAAAAGTTTTTTCAGTAAAGCAACGAAAAGGTTGCATGTAACATCATAAAAAAGATTGTTCAATTTAAAACACGCTAACAAAAAATAAATATCATATAGCCTATAACCGGCCCTTCATTCATTCATTCATTTTCCTTCAGCTTAGTCCCTTTATTTATCAGGGGCTGCCACAGCGGAATGAACCGACAACTTTTCTAGCATATGTTTTACGCAGTGGATGCCCTTCCAGCTGCAACCCAGCACTGGGAAACACCCATACACTCCCATTCACACACATACACTACTGCCAATTTAGTTTATTCAATTCACTTATAGCGCATGTCTTTGGACTGTGGGGGAAACTGGAGCACCCGGAGGAAACCCACGCCAACACAGGCAGAACATGCAAACTCCACACAGAAATGCCAACTGAGACTCGAACCAGCGACCTTCTTGCTGTGAGGCGACAGTGATAACCACTGAGCCACCGTGCCGCCCATAACCAGCTATTATGCGAGAAATATGTAATTTTAATGAGGAAAATATGTCTTAACGAAATCCCGTTATCACAAAAAAATCCATTTTATAGCATAATTAAGTGGAAAATAATAGCCTATAGTAGGCTAGCCTGTGTGTGGCAGCACTGCATCACCGTGAATGAGTAGGCCTCTCGGAATATAAAAATGAGCCCTTTTTCGTTTTGTTTTCTGGTGATTTAATTTTTTGTTATTCGAAATAAAAAGCTAAAATCAAATGATTTTTAAATTTTGCTTATCTGTTTTTCATCATGAAAAAGAAAAACGCCTCATATTTCAATTTGCATTTTTGAATTATTTTGTTTTTCAATATCTGTTTCTAAAATAAAACTCCAATGACAAAAATATACACGGACCCTAACTTGCCTAATTAACCTAGTTAAGCCTTTAAATTGCACTTTAAGCTGAATACTATTATCTAGCAAAATAACTAGTGAAATATTATGTGCTGTAGTCATGACAAAGACAATAGACATTAATAGAAATGAGTTGTTAAAACTATTATGTTTAAAAATGTGTTGACAAAATATCATCTCCATTAAACACCACTTGGGAAATATGTTTAAAATAATTAGAATTTCACAAGAGGGCTAATAATTTTGACTTCGACTGTATGTGTGTGTGTTTTTTAATGAAGATTAATACATCACCTTAAAGGTGAATAAATAATATTTCCCTTGATGTACGGTTTGTTAAAATAAGACAACATCTGGCTTAATAAGAGATCAAACTATGCACATTACTTATCAAATATAGAGTTTTGATAAATTTACAGTTGGAAATGTATAAAATATCTTAAGCAAATATTAATTTGACTTAATATTCTAATGATTTTTGGCATTACAAATCTATAATTTGAACACACCAAATGTATTTTTACCACATAAGACCAGATAAGATTTACTATAACATAATTAAATAAAAAACAAATACATAGCAATTTCATTATTCTTATTATTTTATCATCTGATCAAACAGTTATCATAGTGGACTTGAAAAAGTGAGTTGGTTAAAAATTAAACTTGCATCATTACTAGAAGTGTGAAAGAGATTTCACAGCAAAGGAACTGCACGCGATAATGAAAAATCTGTCATGGTTTGCTTCCTCTTATGCTGTATCAATTCTGTATGACTTTCTTTCTTTCTTCTGCCGAGCATGAAAAGAACAAAGATTCAGACGGCGACCAGGGGCTGCAAGCTTCTCATTACTGTGAAAGTACAGCTCAAATATATACCATCAATTTACAATATGTGAAAATCATATTTCCAAATATTGAATATCAAAGCAACCGTTTCAAAATGGAACAGGAGGCTTCATCCCTACATCCGTCCATTCAAACAGATCCGAAATGGTGGCTTGTGAGTTGGAAAAAAAAATAGCCATAATAAATTGTACCCGCCATGACTTTTTCTCAATAGTCAAAATGAACCATACACTTTACAAACTTGGCAAGATCCACGATTATAAGCAGAAATCCATGTTATAAGCAACTAAACTTCATCATGTAAATCATTTACTTTGAATGGAGTTAATGAAAACACTCAAATATTTACAATACAGCACGCTTGCACGAAAAGATCTCATGAAATAAACAACTATTTTACGTATTGTCAGAAAAGTGGATAATTCATACAAATTCATACAATTTAATTCGCACGATTTTAAAAAGGAGGCGTGTCCCCCAAACCCCACCCCTAACCCTACCCCTCATAGGGCGATGAGTAATAAAATGTAAGAAATTAGATTGTACCAATTAATATTAATTAACCACTGAATCAATAAAGTTACGCATTGTCATAAGACTGCATTGAAAGATCATAGCTGTGAGATTACGTCACTAGATTAATCACTAGATTACATATTTATATACTTATAGCACAGTCTATGTGATTGATTTGATGATCATGCTATTTTTTTTATTGTTTACTTTATTTTCCACTTATTTAAATGTCTTTCTGTCCCCTTGTGAAAAAAAAGAAATGTGACCATAATAATTTGTAGACGCCATTGACATTTTCTCTTTGCTTTCAATAGTCAAAATGAACCATACGCTTTGCAAACTTGGCAAGATCCATAATTTATAAGCAAAAATCCATGGTATAAGCAACTAAACTTCATCATGCGGATCACTTACTGTGAATGGAGTTTCTAAAAACACTAAAATACTTACAGTACACCAGGTTTGCATGAAAAGATCTCATGAAATAAACAACAATTTTTACGTATTGTCAGAAAAGTGGATAATTCATACAAATTCATACGATTTCATTCGAACGATTTTAAAAAAGAGATGCCCCCCCAAACCTACCCCTAACCCCTCTTTGGCCAATGAGTAATAATAAAATGTAAGAAATTAGATTTTACCAATTAATATGAATTAACTACTAAATCAAAAAGTTGTGCATTGCCATAAGATTGCATTGAAAGATCATAGCTGTGAGATTACATCACTAGATTAATCACTAGATTAATCACTAGATTACATATTTATATACTTATAGCACAGTCTATGTGATTGATTTGATGATCATGCTATAATTTTTTATTGTTTACTTTATTTTCTACTTATTTAAATGTCTTTCTGTCCCCTTGTGTTGACATGTAATGTATGTCCTGCTTCCAATTTTCTGAGATAGAATTACTGAAATTTCATAAGAGGGCTAATCATTTTGACTTCAACTGTATGTGTGTGTTTTAAATGAAGATTAATACATCACCTTGATTCTGAATAAATACTATTTCCCTCGATGTACAGTTTGTTTGGATTAGACAGCATCTGCCTCAACAAGAGATCCAATTATGCCCATTACTAATCAAATACTGAGTTTTGATAAATTTACAGTTGGAAGAAGGGCAGCTCAGTATTAAAAAAAACTGACATTGCGATATATTTTATTTCTGCAATGAATATTGCGATACAAATACATGTTTTGAACAGCTCTCTTTTCTGTGGAGTCTAACAGTATTCAGGTACAGTAATTAAATAATCACAAAGCAAAAAATGCTTTTCTTTCTTTGTTTTGTCTCATTTCTGGTCAAAATGTCAAAAAACTCTTAGATCAAGCAAAAATATTGTTTTGTTTTCAAGAAGAAATAAGTCAAAATTAAGAGTTTTTCCTTCAAACGAGCTAAATTATATGCCAATGGGGTAAGTAAAATTTAATTTTAGCTTTGAAATGTAGATGTTTGAACTAGAAGCAAGAAGAAAATTTTTTTTTTTTTTATAAATCTTTTAAATAATAAAATACAATTAAGCTTTATTACACCTCCAAACATCCTAATTTCTTTGTGTCCAAATGTTTTAAACTCTCTTAAAGTGCTCAGTCACAGGCCTTTAAAACACATGCAAATGATAAACTTTCACTCTATTATGGTTAAACTTTGCAGTGACCAGTGATAGGAATAAATGGCGCTTTAAATAAACGGCTTTACTAACGGCGATACTTTTTTCAGTAACGCGTAATCAAATGAAGTATTGTTTCCCCCGTTACTACGCCGTTACCGTTACTGACAAAAAAAATCTGCGTTACTATAATTGAGAACACTGAAGCGGTTTTCATGCAAGCAGCCATAGGACCTCTCTTTCTCTGGGGTGAGTGTGTGTGTGTGTGTGTGTATGTCTGTTTGGGGCTAGGGCAGGACACATAACCAACCAGTGATGATGATTGGTGTGTCTGTGAATGTGGTGTAACTGAGAACGTGATGATTGGCTTAGAGTACATTTCCATCGTTTGCCAATCAGAGGCAGAGTAGTGCCGGTGTTCACACCAGCACATGCATAGTCAGTGGCACACACCAATGACCAGGAGTCAGAACAATGGCAAATCCAACAAGTTCAAGGGTAGCGTTTGCTAACTGGAAATATAAGCACTACTTTTCCCTCGTTGAGGTGAAAGGCAAGAATGTTTATGTATCGTGCAACTTATGCCCAGGAAAAAAGAGTCTCTCTGCGTCGGTGACAAATAATTCAAATCTAATGAAGCACCTCACGTCGTCACATGCCGCCACAAAATTAGTGGCTACGCAGGTGATAACGTGAGCACTGCTACCAACGGAGGAGACGAAGCCACGACGTCAAAGCAAATAAAACTTAACGTTTCTCCACCGCAAACACTTATTACTTAGACAGAATTAAACAAAATAATATCTAGATATATAGTTGAGGACGTGCTGCCGTTGTCTCTCACATTGTCCTACAACAACATTAAAATAGTGTAGATTAGTGTACAATGCTTTATATTTATTTTATTGTCATTTGACATTTAGATTTTTCTGCTAATTAGTTACTTTTATAATTATATAACTCAGTTACTAACTCAGTTACTATTTCTGAGAAGTAACTAGTAACTATAAATAATTGCTCTTTTAAAGAAACGTGCCCAACACTGACAGTGACTACAAATCACAAGTTTGCTGTACCTCCTGGTCAACTATAATTCAGACTCAACATTGCATATCTTGTGATGTGACTATTGCGGATGCACACATTGTGATATTGATGCTGAAACAATATATATCGTGCAGCCCTAGTTTGAAATGTATTAAATATCTTATAAAATATTAAGCAAGAATCATTCTGTCCCCTTGTATTGATATGTACCATATGTAGGTGCCCTGAACTGTAAACCACAAAAAAAGTCCTTGTATAATTGCGCAACACTTGGTGAATAATGTTCAATCTGATTCTGCGACACCATATTGTGTTCTCAGGTATAGTTAAAATGAATTAAATTATAATACAACTAAAGAGTAACACCTCACACTTATAAGTACAACATTCACTCTTATTCTGCACTTCCACTCTTCTGTGGATCCATGTTTGCAAGAGATGCCGCTGACCATGGTCACTGGAGGTCACAGGTTATCACCGGTCGATAAAAATTGCTTTCTGACAGCCATAGCTTTATGTCTCTGATCTCGCTCTTTTGACACTTCCAATTTTCCGAGATAGAATCACCGTCCTTCTTGCTGTAAATATGGCCAGCCTGACTGCTCACAACATCAAGGGGCTTCAGTAATGGCCCGGTGCCTGGACTTCCTGCGGTTCTGCCTTGTCAACAAAAAAGCTGTCAGGGACTCATCTAACTCATCCGTGTGATTTAAGAGAGAGATGGACTCAGGCAGGCTATAAAACCCTGTATTTAAGGTCCCAGAGTACAAGAATGCAACCAAATGTTCCATATTAAAGGGATAATTCAGCCAAAAATGAAAATTCGGTCATCATTTACTTGATGTTTACTTGTTTCATACGAGTTTGAGGTTTTTTTATACTGTTGAACACAAAATAAGTTATATTAAAGAATGTTGGAAACCTGTAACCAACAAATACTATAGAGGTTAATTGTTACAGGTTTTCAACATTCTTCATTATAACTTATTTTGTGTTCAACAGAAAGAAAAAAAATTGGAACAAGTAAAGGGAGAGTACATAATGACAGAATTAAATGTTTTGGGTGAACTATCCCTTTAAGGACAAACAAATGCACATACTGTTATTATAAAAACTCAAATTATAGTTACAAAGAGATAGAAATATCAGAAGTCAGACCGATTTACTAAACATGAAGTGTCTGTTTGCCTGTCACTGCCTTTTGGACTTCATAAAAGCTTATATTTCAAACAACGTTGTCGATAGAAACAAGTTTATAGTGCATTTCACACATTTTCTGATGCATTTTTCACCAAAATACCCCTTAAAATTGGATATATTATGTTATGTGCTGTACTCTACATTACAAAAATACATAGTTATGTGTATCCTAATTTATACTGTGTATTAAACAATATGCTTAACCTTTGGGTTCATACTGTAGTAGTACAAATGCATACTTCACAAGAAGTCAAACCGATAAATCACCCAATATCACTGTGTTATACATTAGCGTTATGGGTTGTTTAAATGCAGTGTACAGTTGTACAATTTTCATTTACGGAAAAAAGAAAAAAACATATTCAGTTGTCAAAAGGCTGAAAAACACATCAACAGGAGCAACAAAGGGGGCAAAGGACATGATGGATGCTAACAACAACAAGACCATAAAGCAAATGAATCAACACGGCGACGATACACAAGTGGAAAAGCACAGCCCCTCGTGTGCATTTCAGAATAAACCACTAAAATGACATATTACCTTTTACTTTTACCACTGTGAAGGCAAAGCAAATAAAGCCTCTTAGTCAGACACTTGTGCATTTCATCTATTTGCAAATTTCATTAATTCGCCCTAACAATTATTTAATCTAACCTTGTTTCCCAGGACATAGTTCTCATTATAACTTCTTGCAAGGACACTAGGTTTATCATATTTTCGAGCTGCTGAAATGGATCCCTTGGGATGTTCATTACTTTCAATGGGAAATATAACCACCACAGAGATTTACCTACAATCCACTGAATCAACAAAACAAGTCAAAATGATGGCAGTCCCATAAGTTAGATGCCCTACAGATCTCACCCTTGTTCTAACATTTCCCGTGATATGATGGTGATGATCCTTAAGATGACCTTTGCAGAAAGCCGTTTATAATTAGACCTGCAGACACTGAATCTATTTCCACCATGAAGATTGCCTTTGCTTTTGCTGCTCTAGGGCTCAAAAAGAAATGTAATTTGTATTGTGTATGTACTCTGACTCCCCTGAGAAGCTGTTTCACAGCAAACGGCTTTGCGTTTATTTTCTCAAGCTCCTCTATGCCTGGACCTGTGCCTTATCATATTTCACGGGGAGAACCTATGACACTGAATAAATTATATCATGCAATTGCTCAACAAATGTCTAGCAGCCATAAGTAGCCATGTGGTGGGATTATGCATAAGGATCAGCAATGTGTACCTTTAATTACGTCCTGAACTAATGAATTGTCAGACAAAGTGCATGATTACGGAACGTCTCTCCAACCTCTCAATAATCCGGTCACTGCTACCTTGAAACCAAAATGAGGCAAATATTTATCTTGGAACCAGACCAATATATTTGTTCTCACATTTCAACAGTCTTCTTTCAGTCTCTTTCCTTTAAACAAGCAGTCGCAATTCATCTGACTCAACGGCCATTTGCTTGTGTTGCATGATGATAATAATGCAAAAACACACAGAGGATAGGAAAGGAGCAATGCACAGAGACTTGACCCAGTATGTGAAACTGCAGATTATTTGTAAGAATAAAAGAAGAGAAGTTCCCCAAACCATCTTTTCAATACAAACATAACCAGGTGCTTTTGGCTCGAGGAAGGTTTATCTTACTACTGTATATCTGATGTAAAAGAAGTAAAAAAACTTTGGTTACAAAACTGAGAATGTATGACTCAAGTTGCCATGCACTGACCCATGTTTCCTACCCATCAGGGGAACAGCTAGCAGCGGAAAAAAAGCGGGGAGACAACACATTTTTTTTGCCTCACTCACATCAACTGGACATTTACCTCTTATTCCCGCAGTGGTAATGGATTTTAGGAGGGCGACGGATCATACCTCACATTCTCGGGAGCCGGAGATGGTGTAGGTACAGGGTCCTGTCCCATTGACCAGTACGTCCATGGTTTCTGAGTTTGTGGGTTTGTAGTCCACATAATATTCCTGAAGCGGAGAGCTGAGGGTGCGCTCTGTCTCCCGTGCCTTTTTCCGGCGTTTTCGCACCATGGAATGCTGCTGCAGTTGCTTCATGCTGCTGGGATAACGCTTCCAGGAGACATAGATCACTAGCAAGATCATGGCCACGGATAAGAAGAGGGCGACACTGCCGGCTATTATCTTGTGGAATGAAACATGCTCAAAGTCCTGCTCAGGGACAGGTGGGGATGCTGCTGTCGGGGACGGTGCAACAGCATTGTTCCGAGTTATTTTCTCATTTACCTTGAACATAGTGGGCAGGGGGAAACGTCTGGGTTTGGATGGGGAACTTACAGTAGAGGAGATCATCAGGTAAGGGGTGGGGGTCGTCTTGCAAATTCCATGCGTATCAATGGCCTCAATGACTTTCTCACCCTGAATCTCCTTTGGTCCTGCACAAATCATGGTGGTCTCTTTGTTCCCCTTGAAGTTCCTCAGCCAAGCTACAAGGGAGCATAGGCTGGGGTTGCATTCCCAAATGTTTCCTGCAAGACTGATGGTAGTAAGCGAGATCCAGGCTGAGATGGCCTCTTGAGACACGTTGCTTAATTTATTAGAGTCCAGATTAAGAGTCTGCAAGTTAGGGAGACACTGAAAGATGCTCGAATCCAAAACCTGCAGGTCATTCCCAGAGAGATCCAGCTTTTGCAAAGAGGTCCAGGTCCATGTAATTCCCTGGGTTATCGACTTTATCCGATTCCATTGCAGATACAAAGCACGAAGGTTGTTCAGCCTTGGGAAATGAGAAAAATTGATCTTTGAGAATTGGTTGTGCTCCAAATGTAACTCAGTCAGTTTGAGAAGCCCCGCAAATGCATTACGAGTTAGACTTCGCAGTCGATTATAGCCCAAATCAAGGAACTCCAGATTTCGACAATCCTGAAACACTCGCATAGGAACCGTCTTGAGGGAGTTTGATCTGATGTGGAGACTCAACAGTTTGCGCAAGCCTTGAAATTGATTTGGCTGCAGGATTTGAAGTTTGTTGTAGGAGAGGTCCAGGTTGCGTAGGTTGGGAATCGAATGGAACGTGCTGTTTTCCAAATGAGTGATCTTGTTGGAGCTGAGGATCAACTCCTTTAGTCTTCGAACACCCTGAAAGGCTTGTTTGTCCACTCCGTTGATGTAGTTGTGGTCAAGGTACAGCCAGACCAACTGGCTGAGACTGGCAAACTGACCAGCCCTGAGGTTCACCAAGCTGTTGTACCGCAAAGAAAGTCCCTGGCATCCAATGGAAACGTTCTTTGGCACATCGCGGAAGGCATTTGACTCACAATACACTATTTTACCATCGCAGCGGCAGCTTCGGGGACATGGTTTCTCTCTGACTCTGCCTTGAGAAGCCAAGAGCCAGGCCTGCACGATTAGGGGGATCATCAGCCAACGGGATCTCACCAGGGATCCTGCATTAAACACAAAAAGAAAGAAGGGATGAGCCATGATTGGGTCGCTACTCCTCCTAGTCTGGCATTTTGCATTCAGTCAACAACTGATGATGACTTGCTTACAAGCATTAGTAAATACTTAATTAGTCTAATTTTTCAGTTATCAAATTGCATAGTAAATGTTTGCTGAATAATATTTTGTATATATGAGTAAAGTATGAATTTATGTGCATTGCTTCAAGTCAGAATTTTATTTACCTTCTTTTCGTTTTGCATTAATGAGATTATTATGCAAATTGTCCTTGTAGAGAAGCATTTGGCATTTTCAAAATTATGCCAGTCTCAATTGATTTTCCTTGCTTATTTCATGTACACCAATTACAAATGAAAGCACATATACACATTCACCTTGTGGCAACCAAAAAAGCAGAACGGTCAAGAGTAACTCGACTTTTTATTATTAAAATAAAGCAGAAAAAATAATTTCCCCTAAAGGTTTCCTCAATAACCATAATTACACTGCCTGTGTGGTAGAGAATCCAGACTGTTAAAATAACAGATCGCCTCTCCTCTGCTCATGGTCAACAGTATGAAATTACCACACAATATACATGAATAAAAAACATGGAACATATTCAAAGAAGATTGCTGTGTCAACTAAGGTATGCTACAGATAGAAATTAGAAACGAAAGCATCTCAGCAACATTGAAGAGAGAGAGAGAGAGAGAGAGAGAGAGAGAGAGAGATTGGCCTGCATGTCCTTGTGATTGTTTTGTTCTCTAAATGAATAAGGGTAGGATCAAATGTGCATTGCTACAAGAAACAAACCCTGAATCGCTGTGCAGTATCCAAAATCTTAAACCACGTCAGCTGGTTAAAAAAAATACAGCAAAAATAAAAATCTCTCACAATCCCTTTACTGAAAAATCTACCTCTCTTTGGTGTGCTGATGACAGAAGTAGTGATGATGTGTTATGATTCATGAGTGAACTTTTTTTTAATCTGATGAATCATTTAATCCAGTTCACAACTGAATAATTTGTGATTCGAAATGATTCATTCACAAATTAAACTGATGTGGTTCTCCGGCTCAACTAACTGACTCAATGAGCCGGTCACAGAGGTTAACAGCTCACTAGAGAAGAAGATAATTAGTGAATAATGATGTAAATCTAGGTCTTTTCATTACAAAGCTATCTGATGAATCAGAATATAGTGCATGAGTCAGACTAGTTTTGCGATACGTTTGTGGTGCTTTTGTGCTCTTTTTGAAGCTTGAAAGCTCCACTGTAATTGCACGGAAAACACGGCATTTCTCCTTCTGTGCTGCCTAGAAGAAATATGGGTTTCACACTGTAAATAAATGACTATTTTTAGACAGAAGATTTGAAATAAATGAAAACATCTTTGCCAATCAATGAAGGACAATGAACATTTCCTTTCCCCCATTGGCTGGCTCAGTGTCTCTTTATGCTTTGTTATCTGATCAAGCTTTTTCTTCAGTTTGGGCTTTTTTTTTTGAGCTAAGGGTGTGCCAAAGTTGGTAATAGCCCTTTCTCTCCTGCTCTTGGAGCAAAAACCGGAAATTATTGGTTTATCTTGAGTGGCCAACACAAAGGCTTACCATCTGATCCTTTAATCATATTACAACTATTGAGTAAATATAAAAGTAATTGTATAAATGCACAATGGTGAGCAGCAATGCGTTTGAATCCTCCAGCCTGACCACTGTTTACTAGCCTCCAGATCCAGATCTAATCGAAACATTTTGTGTAGGTCAATTGAATGAAACGGGCTAATCTAATAGTCTTGAAGACAGAGCGTAGGCTGGCCGAACAACCTGTTATCTACAGGACAATCAGTTCAGTGTGGCATTACAAATTGCCTTTGAATTCATTTGAAATAATGAGAGAAAAACACAGTCTTCTTTTGAGGAGTCTCAAGTTACAGCACAAAGAAGCTGTGTTTATTGTATAACTTAAGGCCTATTTCCATATTTTAAGTAAATGTGCACATTGCTGTTTATTTTTAAAAACAAAATATGAGCATATAGTGCTATAGCACATACTGTACAGTATAGTATAGCCTGCTTTGAGCACTGAGCTTTATAAAAACACAGCACGGTATATGTTTATAACAGTACCCTATTAGTAAGTTTACTGCTAGATGTCCTTCTTTAGTCATAGTTCACACTCTGAAATAAAAAAAAGATACGCAAACTATTAAGAAACTAGAACAAGTGCCTCTAGAAAATGAAGCAGGAAAAGTACAAATAAGGCAATAATTATTGGCATGCAGTTTATGGTTGCCATGGCATTTCTATGTGATTGTTATGGTGTTTTCATAAAGTTGCTACTGTAGGTGGTCGCAATGCTGTCCTGAGTGTTTTTAGAATGTGGTTGCTATGGTGTTGTGAGTGTTTTAGAATGTTGTTGCTATGGTGTTGTGAGTGTTTTTAGAATGTGGTTGCTAGGGTGTTGTGAGTGTTTTTAGAATGTGGTTGCTATGGTGTTCTGAATGTTTTTATAATGTTGCTATGTGGTCGCTAGGGTGTTGTAAGTGTTTTTAGAATGTTTCTATTTTGTCACTATGGTACTCTGGGTGTTTTAAAAAACATTGATAGGGTGTTCTGAGTGGTTTAAAAATGTCTCTATATGGTCACTATGGTGTTCTGGGTGTTTTTAGAATGTTTATATGTTTATATGTGGTTGCCAGGGCATTTCTATGTGGTCGTTATGGTGTTTTCAGAATGTTGCTACTGTACTGTAGGTGGTCGCAATGCTGTCCTGAGGGTTTTTAGAATGTGGTTGCTAAGGTGTTTTGAGTGTTTTAGAATGTGGTTGCTATGGTGATGCTGAGTGCTTTTAAAATGTTGCTATGTGGTCGGTAGGGTGTTGTGAGTGTTTTTAGAATGTTGCTGTGTTGTATTTTGTGTTTTTACAATGTTTCTACTTTGTCACTATGGTACTCTGGGTGTTTTAAAAATGTCTCTATATGGTCACAGTGGTGTTCTAAGTGTTTTCTATTGTTGCTATATGGTTGCTATGGTGTTCTGGGTGTTTTTAGAATGTTTATATGGGGTCTTTGAGCTGTTCTGAATATTTTTAGAGTGTGGTCGCTACAGCGTTCTGAGTGTTTTTAGAAAGTTATCGCTATGCTGTTCTGAGCGTTTTTAGAATGTTGCTATATGGTTGCTATGGTGTTCTGATTGTTTTTAGAATGTTTATATGTGGTCTCTGAACTGTTGAGTATTTTCAGCATGCTGCTATGTGATCGCTATGATCTTCTGGGTGTTTTACAATGTTGCTATATGGTCGCTATGGTGTTTCTGCAATGTTGCTATGTGGTTGCTTGGTTGTTTTAATTGTTTTTAGAATGTTTATATTTTGTAAACATGATGTTTTGGGTGTTTTTAACAAAAGTGTTTTTAGAATGTTGCCATGTGGTCACTATAATGTTCTGGGTGTTA
>CAIGQV010016716.1:203509-249834 GCA_903798115.1 Danio jaintianensis | reverse complement strand
TTATTAGTTGAACGTTTTTTCCCCTGGAAAACAATTGTTCTGGTCTATATGTGAGCAATATAATTCTTCATGGATGAATTAGATCTTTACCTACCTCCTAATGAAATTCCAGTCACTGCATCTGCATACAATAATCCACAAGCATAATTTAAAGTATACACAACATCACCAGAACTAGTTGGAAAGAAACAAAAAAGAAAAATCACTGTAACGGTGGCCAACTTTTAAGCGCTAATCCCATCTGTGATTTGTTTCTGCACGAGCAAGAAAGTCATAATCCCAAAACAGCAGTGCTAATCTCAAACAAAGATAATCTGACACAAAATTGAACAGCTCTGAAATAATCCCATCACATTCACAGAGGAGCCAGCATGCAGCAGCCACAAAGGAGATTTCACATCTCAGGTTTTTTTTTTTTTTTTACTATCATTATTCCTCCTATCAAACTTAATGATATTTCCATTACCCCCATTTTAATTTCCCCAGACAGCACAGGTCAGAACTGAGTATCCCAGAAACAGAGACCACTATTTCTGCATCCGTTTCTCATTGGCTGACATGTTTCAATCTCTCTCCCCAGTTATATATTTTGTAACCATCTCTACTCTATTACCAGGGAAAGCTCTTTGACATTTAAAGTCCTCCTGAAATCAAAATAAAAAATTTTGAGTGTTAGTATGAATATTTTAGTCTTAAGGTTATCTATATGTGCTCCAAGATTGAAGATAGAGTATAAGCATTCAAAATTTAGGGTGCTTTCCTTATTTAATTTAATTTAAATCACACTAGAGTTTGATTTGCCATGTGGTTCGTTTGGAAATATGAGAATACAGCAATCGCACTCGAGTGCACACTAAAAGTGGACCAAACAAGCATACCGAGAATTTGAAGAAGCATTTGAAGAAGTGGTCTTGGTATACTTTCAGACGAACACTGGAGGGTTTGTTTGGGGTGAGTACATGATCCAAACTCAAACTGACCCAACTGCAAAAAGTACTTCACATTTTTGGAACCAAACCATCTTCCATAGTCAGCTGCGATGTGTATTATGGGATGAGGGCAAGTATTTGTTTACAATGATTATAGTACATACAGTGCAAAAGCTCAATGGCACTGACTTGAAGGTGCGATACGTATTCACCATTTGAAGGATTGATGAGAGAAACAATTGAACCAATTAAATAATTCACTTTTTTGATGTGTTCGAAACAGCACATGCTAGGGATACCTGCTGGTAAAAACTGTGTAAATGCAACAAAAACTTAAAATAAGGATTTGAATTGACTTTTTCAAACATATTACAAACTTTATATTGAAAGAATAACCTATAAATGCACTTAGCTTATAGTCTAATATCATTACATATTAAGTGTCGGCATAATATGTGTTCTTTTATACGTTTTCAAGGCTTATATATTGTTGGTTCCATAGTGGGCTGTTCTAAACAGGGCTACAAGAGAGTATTAATTAATTTGATTTCTTCACATATTACAAATGTCTCAAAACTCATACAAACTCATAAAACTGAACCGAGATCAGGTACAAACTATGAATCCTGTTCAGCGATTCACCACTGAAGCGTGATCTGAGTGATCCTGCAAGATTCATGTAGATATTATGCTATTACACAGATCACCCCCTAGTGGAGAACTGTTCAAGTACAATGTAGATGGTGTCAAAGCAGCTTAACATAGAAGTCCTAGTAAATTGAAACTGTGTCAGTCCAGTTTTCAGAGTTGAATTTCAGTTTAGTTTAGTTCAGTGTGGTTTAATTTCCGATGCTGGAAGTCCAAACACTGAAGAGCAAATCCATCAATGCGCAGCTCCACAAGTCCCAAAAATCCCAAACCAAGCAAGCCAGTGGCGACAGTGGCGAGGAACAAAACTTCACCAATTGATGAAAGTGAAGGAAAAAAAACCTTGAGAGAAACCAGGCTCAGTTGGGCACGACCATTATTCCTCTGCCCAAACTTCTTGTGCAGAGCTGCAGTCTAGGCATCGGAGGCTGGACAACGCTGGACAATCATCCTCAAAATGTACAGTTTGTCTGTAGTGATGCGTACAAATGTTCTAACACAGTGGTCCTCAACCACCAGGCCGTGGACTGGTACCGGTTCGTGGATCAATTGGTACCGGGCCGCACAAGAAATCATTAATTATTTCCATTTTATTTATTATCTGAGTCTTAACGATCTTTTATTTTGAAAAATCTTTTATTTTGAAAATGATCGTATTCTCTCGCTTACATCTCGGTCACTTGAGCGCCCAAATTTAACCCAAAAGCAGCTAAATGAGTCAGACGTCTTTGGAAAGTTTCTTTGCTAAGGGAAAAAGGCCCATTAAAGGAGGCACGAACTGCCAAAGAATGGATCCGCAACCCATTTGTCAACAAATCAGGTCAATCCAGCATGTCTGTTTAAGAAGATCAACTGCTGGAGATCGCAAATGATGGCGGCCTTTTAGGGGCCGTTCACATATCGCGTCTTTTGTAAATTTCGCTCAAGTTTATTATTTCACACACAGTTCAATGAATGCTGGTAGCGCACCGTGAGTCACGTGACAAGAACTGACTGCTCAGCTTCAGCTTGTATGGAATACAGTATACACATTTCGGTAGAGTAATTGTCTCAGACAAACACAGAACACCCAAACACTGCAGTGTTTTGTAATTTTATCCATAAATAAAACTTGTATCAGAGTTACAGAAATGTTTTGTCAGCTTGTCTTGAGAAAACCCTCTGAGAAAATGGTTGATGGTTGCCTAGCAACCTACAAACCACAAGCACCCCCACACCCCCTCGGTCAGTGGTAAAATTATCAAGCGTTGACCGGTCCGCTGTGATAAAAAGGTTGGGGACCACTGTTCTAACATACAAAGTCCAGGTTTAATTTTGGGAGTTGCGAAGTCAAGTCAAGTCAAGTTTATTTATATAGCGCTTTTCACAATATAGATTGTGTCAAAGCAGCTTAACATAGTTCTAGAAGAGTCCAGATTACAGAGTTGAAGTTCAGTTTAGTTTAGTTCAGTGTGGTTTAAATTTCACTGCTGGAAGTTCAAACACTGTAGAGCAAATCCACCGAAGTGCAGCTCCACAAGTCCCGATCCAAGCAAGCCAGCGGCGAGGAAAAAAAACTTCACCAATTGACGAAGTGAAGGGAAAAAATCCCTCTAGAGTAACTAGGCTCTGTTGAGCATGACCATTATTCTTCTGGCCAAACTTCCTGTGTGTAGCAGTAGTCTAGGCACCGGAGGCTAAAGAAGCTGGACGTCCATTGTGGAGAAGCTGCAGGTGTGAGTAGGGCACCGGCGGGAGGTCAGGCTGGCCCGCAGGATCAATGCGGGGACTCATTTGTCACATTGGTCATTCAGCAATCAGTCTCATGCACTCCATTTCTCCATGACGACCACAGCATCAGCTCAGGATACGACCTGGTCCAGGATTATGGATACCTCGCGATCATCTCTTCACAGGTTTTGGATCGCAGAAGGAATATTCTTGCACGTTAAATCGAAAAGCAGAATTTTAGGAAATACGTTCAGTGACACATCTGGCCAACAAGTGATGTTGTCACATGACTGCATTTTGGTTTGTTTCAACTGGTTCAGGCCAAAGTATGATTTGTTGCCCTTGGTCTGATGTCCTGACATTTTATCCTGCCCATCAGATTATGCTACCAACACTGTATTTGAATGGTTCTGAGGTTGGGGTTAGGGATTAGGATAGGTTAGGGCAATATTACAGCTTAACACAGCATATCACACTACTCCACATTAAAATTTACACAGGTAGCAAAATCTGATAGGTAGCATATTGCGTCATCAAAATGTGCTACCTACTTTTTGAATGGGAGGCAGGACAATCTGACAAGGTAGGACAAATCGACAGAACACAGGACCAAATGAACTGAACCTCAAGTGTGAAAGCATCCATAGTTTCTCACCAATTTAAATCAATGATTATGACCTCACGTGCACTTCAGCTTCTCATCAGATCTCCTGACCAATCAAATGCTCTCTAGTACCTGAAGCACCCCACCCCTATGGCTGAAATCAGTCACTTACTCATATGTGTTCATACTGATGATTCGCCTAATCACTTGCATATATAAAAACATAATAAATGGCAGATTAAAAAATGCATTTACACTTAACAATATATGGCTTGACCAGAAGAGGAAAATGCATTGCACAACTACACAAACACAGTCGGTATACAGGCTCATTGGGAAATTCAAAATGAAGTCTGTTACACACACTATTATACATTTCATTTTAGTGAATGCCACTTAGTACACCAAAAAGGCTCTTAACGATGTAAAGAGTGTAAATATGATTTCTGTTGGTGTGAATAAAGTCTGGCTTTGAATTAATATCACACAAACCAATACACACACACACACACACACACACACACACACACACAATCCGCAGAGACACAGTAGCATGGAGGAGCTCATATGCATGAAATGACATGAACCACAAATTGTATCGGACCCATTGAATTACGCTGAATGCTGTATTTTGAAGCTCAAACTCTGCATTGCTATTATAGACCGTGGCTGCCATGAGTTTGATGCGCTTTAGCTCAACAAATCTTGCCATGTCCCAGTCTGGCCATTTATAATACACCCTTAAATATGTACTCTTTTTGTGGAAAAAAAAGTATACTTTTGTGTGTGTCTGACAGAAGAGTAGGAATGCTTTGAGACATAATGTTTAATCATCAATGGACTTTTCTGTGGCTTAGTTACATGCCCTGTCAATCATCTAGTCAATTATTTTCCACATTTTGTTTCTTTCTGCATTGGACATGTACTGTAGTAGCCCATACATCTGCCATTTCTGGGTCTTCCATGTAGCAAAATGTTTGGGCATATGTTTGGGGATATTTTATGTAGAGAAATATATTTTTGCGTAATAACAAAAATGTTAATGACCAAATGTGTCTTTATAAAAGTCAACACAAATTGTCGCAGATAAAATATAATGTGGACAAAGTGAAATATATATATATATATATATATATATATATATATATATATATATATATATATATATTTTTTTTTTTTTTTTTATCTGGTTAGCTATTAATCATTCAAAACTCTTCACCTAAACCTCTAAACTTGTGAAACTTTTTCTCATGTTGGTAGTTCTAATCGAATTCAAAGGCAGCCTAGAGCACCATCTGCTGTTACAAACTAGTCTAGAGCGCCATTTGCTCATAAAAACTAGCCTAGAGTGCCATCTGCTCTTAGAAACTAGTCTAGAACACTATCTGCTCTTAAAAACTAGCCTAGAGTCTCATCTGTCCTTAAAAACTAGCCAAGAGCATTGTATGCTGTTAAAAAACTAACCATAGAGCACCATTTGATGTTAAAAACTAGCCTAGCGCCATCTGCTCTTAAAATCTAGCCTAGAGCACAATCTGCTGTTAAAAACTAGTCTAGAGTTTTTTCTGCTGTTAAAAACTAAGCCTAGTGTGCCATCTGCTGTTAAATCTAACCATAGAGCGCCATCTGATGTTAAAAACTAGCGCAGAGCGCTATCTCGTTAAAAGCCAACCCTAGAGCATCGTCTGCTATTAAAAACTAAGCCTAGAGCGCAATCTGCTGCTAAAAACTAGCCTAGAGCGCCATCTGCTGCTAGAAACTAGCCTAAAGCTCTATTTGCTGTTTAAAGCTAAGTCTAGAGCACCATCTGCTGTTAAAAACTAAACCTAAAGCACCGTCTGCTGTTAAAAACTAAACCTAAAGCACCGTCTGCTGTTAAAAACTAAGCCTAGAGTGTTGTCTGCTGCTAAAAACTAGCCTAGAGCACCATCTGCTCTCTACAACTAGTCTAGAGCATAATCTGCTATTAAAAATTAAGCCTAGAGCACCGTCTGCTGTTAAAAACTAAGCCAAGAGCGCCGTCTGCTCTTAAAAAGTAGCCTAGGGGGCCATCTGCTGTTAAAGGCTAAGCCAAGAGCGCCGTCTGCTCTTAAAAAGTAGCCTAGGGGGCCATCTGCTGTTAAAGGCTAACCCTAGAGGGCCGTTTGCTGTCAAAAACTAGCATAAAGCGCCATCTGCTGTCAAAAGCTAACCCTAGAGCACTGTCTGCTGTTTAAATCTAGTCTAGAGCGCCATCTGCTGTTAAAAGCTAACCTAGAGCGCCATCTGCTGTTTAAAGCTAACCCTAGAGCACTGTCTGATTTTAAAAACTAGCCTAGAGCACAATCTGCTGTTCAAAGCTAACCCTAGAGTGCCGCCTGCTGTTAAAAACTAGCCAAGAGCGCCGTCTGCTCTTAAAAAGTAGCCTAGGGCACCATCTGCTGTTAAAAGCTAACCCTGGAGGGCCGTCCGCTGTTAAAAACTAGCATTGAGCGCCATCTGCTGTCAAAGCTAACCCTAGAGCGTCGTTTGCTGTTTAAAGCTAACCCTAGAGCACTGTCTGATGTTTAAATCTAGTCTAGAGCACCGTCTGCTGTTAAAAACTACGGTAAAGCGACATCTGCTGTTAAATGATAAGCTCAGAACCTATTCAAGACAGAATAGCGCTGCAGAATCGCATTCTCGATTGATTTTTCACAGCTCTACAATGTATTGGTTTGCAATATTATCCACTATACCAGAAAGTAGTTGACCATCCTGGTAATTTTGGAATACTCAATTCAACATACGACTATTTGGTACACACCAGTTCATTTTTCAAATACTGTATTGAGAACGGAAAGTATGCTAATTGTGATGCAGCATCTAACTGGCGGAGCTGTGAAATATAACCAGAACGCTAATGGCTATTTTGTAAAGGGGCGGAACTCCTCAATGTGTTCAAAACAAAGCTGCACATTTGAAGGCCCTTCAGGGGACCTTTAATAATGAACTGTTGACATGTCCAGACGTCTTCAGTGTGATGTGGTATTGGCAGACAGGCAGAGAGAGCGACAGGAGGGAGACTTGAGGAATTAGCTCAGGGTCTTATCCTTTCTGTAGCGCTGAGGTACTTAACAGGAATATGACAGTAAGTACTTGTTCTTCATGCTGGGCCATTATAATATTTCTTTACAGCTTGTTTTTAGCTTACCAGCGTGGGACAATAGTATCAGCGTAACCGAGTGACAGATACATGCTACTGACAATGTTGATGTTACTGGTAAATGTTGCGACATGCACTCACTGCATTCACAGCGCAGATACTGACACAGAAAGACATAATAGACTACCAGGAAATGCATTCACAGTATCAAGAAATGTTAATAACCAGTGATGGGAATAACGGTGCTATAAATAAACGGCGTTACTAACGGCGATACTGTCCACCGTTACTGACAATAAAATGGCCGTTACTATAATTGAGAACAGTTTTCATGCGAGCAGCGTCTCTCACAGCCATAGGACCTCTCTTTCTCTGGGGTGTGTGAGTGTGTGTTTGGGGCTGGGGCGGGACACATAACCAGTGATGATGATTGGTGTCTGTGAACATGGTGTAACAGAACGTGATGATTGGCTTAGATAGAGTACATTTCCATCGTTTGCCAATCAGAGGCAGAGTACTGTGGGTCTTCACAAACAAGTGGCACACACCAACGAACAGGAGTCAGAACGATGGCAAATTATAATTCATATACAAAGAGAGTATGTATATGTATTATCATTATTATTATTATTATTATGATTATTAGTAGTAGTAGTAGTGGTAGTAGTAGTTTATTTTTAGTATATTCTTTTTAAGAAATAATTTCATTTATAATAATATTTAATTCATAATTTAGACTTGTTTGTTGACAAGTCTTGTGAGTTGTGGTCTGTGCAATAAATACTTAAACTTCTAAACCATCTATTGTGTTTTATTGTACACTACAATTGTGCAACTACAGTAATGATATTATTTATAATGATCTGTTGAATTTGATGGTTGTCTCTCACATTGTCCCACATCAACATTAAAATAGTGTAGATTAGTGTACAATGTTTTAGATTTATTTTTTAGTCATCTGACAAATTAGATTTTTTTTTTTTTAAGTAACGCAGTAGTTACTTTCCCTGGTAATTAGTTACTTTTAGAATTATTTAACTTACTATTTATGAAAAGTAACTAGTAACTATAACTAATTACTCTTTTAAAGGAATGAGCCCAACACTGATAATGACATATTTAATTTTTTTTTTTTTTTTATAATAATACACCTAGAATTTAAATAATAAAAAAATTGATAAATCATGAAACAATTGCTTTTCATACAGGATGATAAATAAATAAATAATTATTATTTAAAAAAAATACAATATATACACATATACATATAAATGAAATTTAAATAATGATAATAAACAACAGAATCATGTATAATAAGAATTCATTGATTGATTCATTCTTGATAATTTAGTGAGGGCACTTAATTGTCATGATGCAATGAGTTTTAATGACTCTTAAAAATGTTAATTTATTTTATTTTTTTTATACTGTGACACTGAAAAAAGTTATTTTACAAAAACACTATTAAATTTTTTTATTAGATATTTCATTCATTCATTTTCTTTTCAGCTTAGTCCCTTTATTAATCTGGGGTCACCACAGCGGAATGAACTGCCAACTTATCCAGCATATGTTTTACGCAGCGGATGCCCTTCCAGCTGCAACCCATAACTGGGAAACACCCATAAACACTCATTCACACACATACACTAAGGACAGCTTAGTTTACCCAATTCACCTGTATCACATGTCTTTGGACTTATGGGGGAAACCGGAGCACCCGGAGGAAACCCACGCCAACACGGGGAGAGCATGCAAACAGTACAGAAATGCTAACTGACCCAGCCGAGGCTCGAACCAGCTACCTTCTTGCGGTGAGGCAATCATGCTACCCACTACCCAACTGAATTTTATGCTTATTTTAATTTTATTCAGCACTATCATCAGCACTATTGTACTACAAATAAAATTAATTACTGTAATAGAAAAAAAATACCATAGAGAATATCATTTAGACTAATAATTGCAAGTATAACTTTATACATCAGGGCAGTATTTGTTGGATAGAATGTAATAAAATAGGATTAAAACATTTCTGTCCACACATGATGACTGTCATTACTGTTCTAAAGTAATAAGAATTTATGGATATGCTTTTTTTATTTAGGTAAAATAAAAAGTAAATAAGTAAAACAATCAGTAACATTCAGTTTTACAAAGCATATTTTAAAAATATGCATTATTATTTTTAAAAAATGTTTATTTAATTTTTCTCTGGAATGCTTTCAAAATACTAATATTGTAAATAAAGAACTATTAAAGTGCATCTCATAAAGACATGTCATTTTTTTCTGCTTTTCTTTCTTTTAAATTATTTACATTCCATCCAACAAATAGGCCTACTGCCCTGATCTATAAAATTATACATGCAGTTATTAAAGAACATATATTTTAAATAGTGTTTGTTTTCACAATGAATTCAATGTTTCTTAAAAAATAACAGGTGGTGAAATGTACAGCCAATGTTATATTTTTGTGCGCATGTTTTGTTCATGCTGAGATTCACTCAAACATTTCCTCTGAAGCTCTGATGTTATTTTTTTCAATCTTTCCTCCAGCATGTGAAATGTGAGCAGAATGAGTGTGAACTGGCCGAGTGAACAGCAGCACATACACATGTGAGGCTCAGAAATGCACATCATCTGCACAGCACACCATAATGATGACAATGCTCATATTCTCAACACAAGCATCGCATTCATGCAGCCCATTCACTCACACTCACACACACATACACTTCCTCTCATTTCATTAAGTCACACTTTGAATGAATGACTTTCCATATGGTACACAGGGCGGTCTCTGTGCAAAGGGAGGAGGCTGGGTGTTATTTATGATCTGATTATGAGTATTTATGATTAGGTAAAAAACAACATCTGTGCTCTCCAAAATGACAGTATGACTTTTTTAAAGCTACTATTGAGATGCCATTCACTCAAAATACATCATAAAAAGGGGAAGACAAAAAAACAAGACCTCTAAGCTCCAAGAAATATGAATGACCGCAAATATAAAAATCAATCAGTAAATAAATCACAGCTTTCCTCTACGACAGCATCATTTGCTCTGATGCATCAATCAACCTGTCTTTTTTCTTTTTGCTCTTTAATGATGGAACTGACACACTTCAAAAATAAAGCAGAGTTATTATATGACCACTGAACTATGGATGTTCCTGTAATTCCTAAAATCTCAATCTCTGACACACACACACAAACACACACAAGGACACACAATACAGTACGAGGCTGCACAGACTCACTCCAACAGGACAAACGTCTGAGCATCACACAGAAACCAATCAGATAGAAAGACAGCCTGTTGATCATCGATCCAAGCACAACACCGGTGTAAAAAGCGATTATTTGGTGGGATATAAATAGCATGCGTGCACAGGTATGCGTGATCAAAGTTGCACGCCATCAAGGACAGACTCGAAAAAAAAAAAACATTTCCTCGCTTTAAATACATGCAACGCACTTATAAACTAGCGCTATTTTAAAATCTGATTATACAATAGATTGTGCACCACATTTGATGTATTTATTTATTTTAATAAACACCTCATATCGTCACAGGACTGTAAACAGCATCCAAATAAGCGCGAAACGTACCCATTTCTGCGTAAATATCGCGTTTCCAGCAGGTTTTACAGCCCTTCGATGTGCGATTCCAGATTCCGCATGGCACCGTCTTCAAACACGCTCAAAAAAAGCAGCACCTGCCAGAAAGCTGCGGTGCCCGAGATCTTGGCGAGGTTCAGAAACTCTGGCAACAGCAGCGTTATTTCAATCCCGCAGTCGCGCCGCTGCGCAACATGTCCAAGTGAACGACGGAGAAATCCTAAGAGCTCTTCCCGGCGTAAAACACAAACATCGGGGTTTTACTTTAACACCAGCGCCCGTGAAGGAACATTTCCAGAGCGCGCGCCCGCGTGAGTATCAGATATATCCTTCGCCTCAAAAATATCCTCCACTTGGTCGGAAAGTTTGGAGAGGTTTGCGCACCATCGGATGCTCGGCAAGGTGCGCAGCTAGGAAGAAAGCCAAGCGAGGGATGCAAACATCTCCTCTTATGTCCTGTGCGCAGAGTATGAGTGATGTATTCCAGAAACGTGCTGATCTTACAGGAGCTCAGAGATGCTGCTGCTGGATGCCACTTTCAAGGGAGCTGAATTCTTTCCCGAGCATCTGTCAAAAACACAAGACGCTTTTTGAGAGGAGTGAGTGAGTCTGTGTATGTGTGAGTGTGTGTGTGTGCACTCAACACTGGTGCAGTCATTGCTTAACCTTCTTTTGCAAGTGCTATGCATCGGATTGCCCTCTTCTGGTGGGAAAAGGCGACATGCACCGCGCATTCAGAGGACAAGTAGCCTATTCGTGAGCGACTCTTAGAAATGACGGCATAAAATATTAAGATGCGGTAATTGCTTTTATAGTACTGCACAGGATTTATTATGTCTCAGAGGCGTAAATATAGGTTTAAAGGTCCTAAGTGTTTATTCCGTAATGCTGCTTTTAAACAGCTTAATTAATTGATTGCATGTGTCAAGACTAAATTACTTGAAGGTACAGTATATAGGCCTATGTAATTTAATTAAGCTTTGTTACAGTGTAGCTTTATATAGGCTAATGCAGCCTAGATTTATATCATGCATAACTGATCTTTCTTTTCTCTCAATCTCTCTCTGTCTCTCTTTGAGTGTGCAATGCAATGATGTCATAAAACAACAACTTTTGATTACCAATTTTAGTAAACATAAGAGAAACATATTTGTTTTTCCAACTCATGTGCAGAAATTGTCCCCAAGATTTATTAGCTTAATGCTTTTCGCTTTTTTGGCGTTGCAACATATAAATAAATGTTTTTTATAATTATAGAATATTTTGAATATTAATTAAAATAGTTTGACCAGACATTTTTTTTTATATATAAACACACAAATATAAACACAATATATAAACACTATATATATATATAAACACACACTATACAAAAATACTGGTTGCCTTAAACTACGCTGAATCAAATGATCCTTATGAGCCCTTTGAACTTATATTATATTTGACTGACTTAAAACAGCGTGCGTAACTTATAAGTTAAAACATGATTAACTTAGTTTAATAAGTTACAATTACTTTAAAAATCTTATGTTGTCATGACTGATTGATCATATATTTTTAAGTCATAATATAAATAAGATTTTTGATTAATTTAATTAATTAAATTTTTTTTACCCTCAAATTACAGTACATTTGATTAACATGGCTGGGCGACATGATGGCTCAGTGGTTATCACTGTCGCCTGACAGCAAGAAGGTCGCTGGCTCGAGTCCTGGCTGGGACAGTTGGCATTTCTGTGTGGAGTTTGCATGTTCTCCCCGTGTTGGCGTGGGTTTCCTCCAAGTGCTCCGGTTTCCCCCACAGTCCAAAGACATGCGCTATAGGTGAATTGAATTAACTAAATTGGCTGTAGTGTATGTGTGTGAATGAGTGTGTATGGATGTTTCACAGTACTGGGTTGCAGCTGGAAGGGCATCCGCTGTGTAAAACATATGCTGGATAAGGCGGTTCATTCCGCTGTGTGACCCCTGATTAATAAAGGGACTAAGCCGAAGGAAAATGAATAAATGAATAAGACATGGCTGGAAATCAATCAGTCAGTCAATCAATCAATCAATCAATCAATCAATCAATCAAATCACTTCTACTAAAATTGATGGATAGAAAATTTACATACATTTTTTTAGATTACAAAATAGGCCTATTAATGTTTACAAATATTGATTGGTTAATTGATTGATTGATTTTTTCATCCAGAAATTGATTTAAAATTGGTCAATGTTGCATGTGACCATTTCACAGTGACTTCAACATTTGTGTTTCAGCACACTTCAAGTTCATATCCACTGAAAATAACAAGTTATTAAATACTAAATAGCCATAAAAATGATAATAAGTAATGACAATAATGAAACTGAAGCTATCATAAGAGAAAGCATTTAATTGGAATTGAAAGACGACATAAGCGTCCAAGTTTACATTATAAGTATTAGTGTTGTTGTTGCATTGTTGTTGTTTGTTCATTATTCATTTTGTTTATCTTTTGTTTGGCCACTGTAGATTTGAGCAATCTGCTGAGAGCTTGAACAAGGACGCATCCGTCTGGAAGAACGAAAACTATTGCCAAGCAACACTGAGATCTTTATCCACTGTGACATCAGCTCACAAAAGAGAGCAAGAGGTCTGGATTCACGACGGCTGTCCGGCTGAGACATGAAAGCCAGACAGCCGACAATAATTCAACACAAATAACCCAACATGCAAGCATCGCCAAAAGTAGGGCTGCACAATATATCGTTTCAGCATCGATATCGCAATGTGTGCACCCTCAAAATCACATCGCAGAATCTGCAGTGTTAAGTCGGGATTATATTTGACCATTATTATTGACCGGGATTATATTTGACCATTATTATTGACCAGGATTATATTTGATCATTATATTAAGAGTAAATAAGTAAGTTTAAGTAAATAATCACTTTTTACAGTGTGCAATGAAGACTACACAGTTTTATTTTCATTTGATTATTTTAAAGGTGCTGTATATATGTTTTTGACTTTTCTAAAAAATACCGTGATATGTCAAGTCAAGTCAAGTCAAGTTTATCTATATAGCGCTTTTCACAATGTAGATTGTGTCAAAGCAGCTTAACATAGTTCTAGTAAAGTCCAGATTTCAGAGTTGAAGTTCAGTTTAGTTTAGTTCAGTGTGGTCTAAATTTCACTGCTGAAAAGTTCAAACACTGTAGAGCAAATCCACCGAAGCACAGCTCCACAAGTCCCGATCCGAGCAAGTCAGTGGCGAGGAAAAAAAAACTTCACCAATTGACGAAGTGAAAGGAAAAAAAAACCTAGAGGGAAACTAGGCTCTGTTAGGCACGACCATTTTTCATCTGGCCAAACTTCCTGTTCAGAGCTGCAGTCTAGGCACTGGAGGCTGAAGAAGCTGGACGTCCATTGTGGAGAAGCTGCAGGTGTGAGTAGGGCACCGGCAGGCGGTCAGGTTGGCCCGCAGGATCAATGTGGGGACTCGTTTATCACAGTGGTCATTCAGGAATCAGTCTCATGCACTCCATTTCTCCATGACGACCACAGCATCAGCTCGGGATACGACCTGGTCCAGGATTATGGATACATCTTTTCACAGGTCTTGGATCGCATCAATAACGCTGCATAGTCTCTAGGGACCTCGGAATGAGTATTCCCAGGTGGAAGTAGAGAATAAAGAAAATAATTAGCGTAGCTGCTGTTCATAGCGCATTAGTGTAAACGAGATGCAAAAATGGAGTGTTATAGATGAAAATAGCAGTTAAAAAAACAAACATAGAAACAAACATGTAAAGCATATGAGTGTTTCTAACACAATGTCTGGTGTATTGAGGAGTGTGTCCTACAGGTGATGTCGAGCCAGCTCACCTGCGTGGAGCACATTCATGCATCATACCGTTATGCGATGCATTGAGTGTATGCTTCACTAAAAAGATAGGTCTTTAATCTAGTTTTGAACTAAGAGAGTGTGTCTGAGCCTCGGACATTATCAGGAAGGCTATTCCCGAGTTTAGGAGCCATAAATGAGAAGGCTCGACCACCTTTACTCGACTTTGCTATTCTAGGTACTACCAGCAGCCCTGAGTTTTGAGATCTTAAAGAGCGGGTTGGATTGTAGCGAGACAGAAGGTTGGTTAGATAAACAGGTGCTAGATTATTTAAAGCTTTATAGGTAAGAAGCAATATTTTATAATCAATATGGAACTTAACAGGCAGCCAGTGTAAGGAGGATAAAATTGGGGTGATATGATCATATTTTCTAGACCTGGTAAGAACTCTGGCAGCTGCATTTTGTACTAGCTGAAGTTTAATTCAATTCAATTCATCTTTATTTCTATAGCGCTTTTACAATGTAGATTGTGTCAAAGCAGCTTCACATAGAAGATTATAGTGAGTATAGTTTATTAATAGAGGATGCTGGGCAACCAGCGAACAGAGCATTACAGTAATCCAGCCTAGAAGTCATGAAAGCATGAACTAGCTTTTCTGCATCTGAGATGGATAGCATACTTCGTAACTTAGCGATATTTCTCAGATGAAAGAAGGCTGTTTTTGTGACATGGGAGATATGATTTTCAAAAGTTAAATTGCTGTCTAGTATAACACCCAGATCTTTTACAGTATAGCTAAAGCTAACTTTGTGTCCCTCTAATTGCAGGTCGAGTTGTGAGATCTGCTGTGTACAGGATTTAGGCCCAATAAGTAATAATTCTGTTTTGTCTGAATTTAAGAGAAGGAAATTGTTGATCATCCAGTCTTTAACATCTTTCATACACTTAGACAGTTCAGACGTCTCATCAGGTTTTGTTGAAATATATAATTGAGTATCATCTGCATAGCAGTGAAAGCTGATCCCGTGTCTTCTTATAATGTCTCCCAGGGGTAGCATGTATATTGTGAATAGCAAAGGGCCTAAAACTGATCCTTGAGGCACCCCATACTGTACTGGCCTGACCTGTGAAAGCTGTCCATTAATATTCACAAACTGGTAACGGTCAGTTAAGTATGACTTAAACCATTGTAGAGCCTGTCCCTGGACGCCTGTAGAATTTAAGCGATATGTTTGCGATATGTTTGCAGATATTTAAGAAACATGCTAAGTGAAAATTCTTTCAGTTATTCTGCTTTAAAAAAATGTGCGTTACGTGCCGGAACCGCTGTCTTTGTTTTGGTTCTGTTAACCCGCCCACTGCCAGTTTAGCCAATTATATTTCAGTACACTGGGTTGCCTTTGTGGAAAACAGCGTATTTCATTCATTCAGTCAGAAAGGCTCTCAAAGCATGCATCCGTGACCGAAATGCGACCTCCAGTGGACAGTAGCAGCCTCCGAAATGAGACGCATATTCAGAGTTCCACATGAGGTTATTAATTAGCAAATAATATAAATATTCCGAACGTAAACATTAGGCGAGCAGGTTACATTGTAACCTTGTGTCCTAACAACACACTACACAAGATACGCAGTGATAAACAATTTGTCTGTTTGCACGAACTGTTGACGAAACACGACAGAAATTTAAATACAACCATTCAGAAGCACAGAATATGCACTCACTCACAAAATGGTAAGGTTTATAATCTAATTAATACATATTAAACCTCTTTAACATTATTAAATGTAGATGCTGAATCAATGATATGTGTTGGTTGTGAGTCTAAAGTTCTAAAGTACAATTTCAAACGGGTTATTTTATTTTCCAGATCTGAGGTGAACTATCTGCTGCTGCTTTCAGTAGTATGGCAATAAATGTCATGTAAAATGGCATTCAAACTCACATTGTTAGCATTTAACACAGAATAAAGCACATGAGGCGTTCCTGAGGGGATCACTGAGTACGTTTACATGGACACCAATAATACGATTTTAATACGATTAAGACAATACTCTAATTAAGTCTACCATGTAAACAGCGATTTTTGATTAATTTAATCTGATTAAGGTCATAATTGAACTAAAGAGAAATCAAATTAAGACATGTGGAGTATGCCGATTTTAGTGGCATTATTGAAGTGCAGTACAGACATGTAAACACCTTAAACTATTACCGTCATGTAGGACTTTTTGCTAGGTTTTGCGACAGGATAGTCCACACACACACACGCCTGTTTGATACTATTCTTTGCAGTTTGCACCTACAGAATCAGTGAAGGACCAAACTGCAGTTAAAGTCAACAAATTAAAAACGAAACACCCAAAATTACATGAAACTCTGGAGGAAACGTGGATAGCGCGGTGACGCAATGACGTTAATCGAATTATGTGCTATAACATCATGAAAAGAACATTCAAAAAGCAACTCATGTAAACACCTTAATCATATTATTGTCTTAATTAGATTAAGGCAAATAATTAGATTTTTTGGGATAACTTAATTGTTTTATGTTCAATCCACTGTAAAAACGATTAAAATGATAATTAACAAACATAATTGTGTGGAACCCAGCATTTTTACAATGTGCTTTTAAAACGATTAGTTGACTTTACTTAAAAAAATTAGTAAACCCATTGCCTTAAAATTTTCAAGTAAATTAGCTACACTCACCGGCCACTTTATTAGGTACACCGAAGTAGTACCTGGTAGAACCCCCTTTTGCCTTCAGAATTGCCTTAATCCTTTGTGGCATAGATCCAACACGTTACTGGAAAATTCCTTAGAGATTTTGGTCTATATTGACATGACAGCATCACGCAGTTGCTGCAGATTTGTCGGCTGCACATCCATGATGCGAATCTCCCATTCCACCACATCCCAAAGGTGCTCTATTGGATTGAGATCTGGTGACTGTGAAGGTCATTTGAGTACAGTGAACTCATTGTCATGTTCAAGAAACCAGTATGAGATGATTCGCACTTTATGACATGGCGAGTTATCCTGCTGGAAGTAGCCATCAGAAGATGGGTGCTCTGTGGTCATAAAGGGATGGACATGGTCAGCAACAATTGGTTGGCTGTGGTGTTGACACGATGCTCAATTGGTACTAATGTGCCTAGAAAATATCCCCCACACCATTATACCACCACCACCAGCCTAAACCGTTGATACAAGGCAGGATGGATCCATGCTTTCATGTTGTTTTCATGTTCCCATGTCTTTTCATGTTGTGCATTCAGAGATGCTCTTCTGCATATCTCGGTTGTAATGAGTGGTTATTTGAGTTACTGTTGCCTTTCTATCAGCTCAAACCAGTCTGGCCATTCTCCTCTGACCTCTGGCATCAACAAGGCATTTGTGCCCACAGAACTGCCGCTCACTGGATATTTTCTCTTTTTCGGACCATTCTCTGTAAACCCTAGAGATGGTTGTGCATGAAAATCCCAGTAGATCAGCAGTTTCTGAAATACTCAGACCAGCCCGTCTGGCACCAACAACCATGCCACGTTCAAAGTCACTTAAATCACCTTTCTTCACAATTCTGATGCTCGGTTTGAACTGCAGCAGATCGTCTTGACCATGTCTACATGCCTAAATGCACTGAGTTGCTGCCATGTGATTGGCTGATTAGAAATTTGCGTTAACGAGCAGTTAGACAGGTGTACCTAATAAAGTGGACGGTGAGTGTGTGTGCATAATTATAATAGTTAAGTTAAATCAACTGAACAGTTCCAAGTTGCAATGGGTTTACTCACTTTTTTAAGCAAAGTCAACTTTTAAGGCAACTTTTTAAAGTATGTTTATTTCACTGTGATCTTTGCTGTATTTATCAATGTTTTTGATTGGTTTATTATATTTTGTGCAGGTATACTCACCTACGAAACCATCCCAAATCAATCTAAAGCTACACTGAAAAAAATATTCATTGGATTTACTATATTTTTTAAAGTACAGTTAACGTCAGAATTATTAGCCCTCCTGTATATTTCTTTCCCCGATTTCTGTTTAACGGAGAAAAGATTTTTTTGACACATTTCTAAACATAATAGTTTTAATAACTCATTTCTAATAACTGATTTCTTTTATCTTTGCCATGATGACAGTACATGATATTTGACTAGATATTTTTCAAGATGCTAGTATTCAGCTTAAAGTGACATTTAAAGGTAATTTAACATTTAATTAGGTTAATTAGGCAAGTTAGGGTATAAAAGTGGTTTGTTCTGTAGACAATCAAAAATATATATTGCTTAAGGGGGCTAATAATATTGACCTTGAATGGTTTAAAAAAAGATTTTCTCCAGAAGAAAAAATATTATAGGAAATACTGTGAAAAATTCCTTGCTCTGTTAAACATTGTTTGAGAAACATAAAAAAAAAAATATATATATATATATATATATATATATATATATCACAGGAGGGTGAATAATTTTGACTTCAACTGTATAATCGCATAAAATATTGCAATGTCAGTTGTTTTCCAATATCGTACAAACCCTAGCCAAAAGCATCCTTAAAAGGTCCCGTGGTTTACATAAACAGTGCTTTTGTGTTTGTAAGCCACTTTAACAAACATCCCGCTCACCTTATGAAGCGAATGCGACCTCCTAATGTCATTGCGCATCAGGATCAACACCATCGTTTCCAAAGTGGCCGTCAGTCTCTGCACCCAAACGTTCCATCTAATTAGAGATAATGGACACTTGAGCTCAGAACTGTAATATGCTGCATTTGGCTGCGGAAAATACAGCTGGGAGGCTTAAATCACGCCAAATCTGGCAACAGGATGTAGGCTGAGGGGAATCTGTGCATCGCTGCTGAGGATACAGATGCTGACGGACAGCAGGTTCAGGTCTTTGTGGAGAACAGTGTTTACGCTCGTCTCTGATCTGACAATGAGCTCTGGATGCAAGATGCAAACAAACCAGAGCAAATCAACATCTTTTATCCACAGGTGTGCATGTGTGTGTGTGTGTGCGTCTGTGTGTGTGTGTGCAACAGGACCTATATAGACCTCTGATAGATGACAATATATGCAAATTGAGTTCAAGTCAAAATTATTATCCGGTGAAATTTTTATTCTTTTTGAGATATTTCCCAAGAGATGTTTAACCGAGCAAGTACATTTTCACAGTATTTCCTATAATATATATTTTTATTTTCTACTGGAGAAAGTCCTATTTCAGTTTGGATGAAATTAAAGCAGTTTTTTATACAATTTTTTTTATTAATTATCGTCAACAATTATTATCGCCCTTATTTTGATTGATTGATTGATTGACTGACTAACTGACTGGCCAATAACTTGATTAATTATCCTAACTTGGCTAGTTAACCTAATTAACTAATTAAACGTTAAGCTGAATACTACTATCTTTCACAATACTATTATTTGACAAACCACCTGTAGAAACACACTCTTTCATCTTTCTGACACTTTAACCGACACTTGCACCAGTTTTGCACATTTGCACCAGACTCGTTCTTATGATAACTGAATATCTAAAAAAAAATCCATTTATAAAGTGTGCATCACACAGGTGAGTGGGCTTGACAAACCACATGTAGAAACACTCTTTTATCTCTGACAATTTAAGACACTTGCACCAGTTTTGCACATTTGCACCAGACACGTACTTGCAATCACTCACTCCATATCTCAAAAAGAATGTGCATTTATAAAGTGTGCCTCACACAGGTGAGTGGGCTTGACAAACCACCTGTAGAAAACACACTCTTTCATCTCTCTGACACTTTAACCGACTCTTGCACCAGTTTTGCACATTTGCACCAGACTCGTTCTTACAATCTTTAAATATAAAAAAAAAAATCAATTGATAACGTGTGCCTCACACAGGTGAGTGGGCTTGACAAACCACATGTAGAAAACACACTCTTTCATCTTTCTGCAACCCAGGCTCATTCAGAAAACGTACCACTATATACATTTCTGGAGAGCGCCACATACGTCCCAGGAGGTACTTTTTTTTTTTGCAGTTTTTGTTTTCGCAAATCCACCAGAGGCCGCTGTGTATGCTTTTTAAGATCTCAAATTTCTCTTGCGACTGCCATTCGCGCCTGCTGTTCTCGCATAAATCCACCAGAGGCCGTTGTTGACTGACTGAATGACTGACTGACTGAATGACCGATCAACTGACCCACCCTCCTCCTTCCCTAAACCCAACCAATAGTGTTTTCAAAAGCACCGATTGACCCGCCTACCCACTTCCCTAAACTCAACCGACAGTTTTCAAAAGCAATCCAGAAAAAGAAAAGCCCTCCACGTATTCAGATTTTACCACATTCTCACCGTTATTTACTTGTTTATTTTATTTTTGGCTTCTGTTTTTGTTTTACCCGCTTTCTGGAACTGTTCTTCGCTGGACTCGAACCCCGTCGTCGTGGTCAACTACTCTCGGTGTCTCAAATCCGCCGACGTACGCGGTGAAAAACTGTACAAACTGGTAACAGCAGAAAAGCCGTCCACACGGAGGTAAGCAGTCTGCTAGTAAGCGCAAAAAGGAACGGCGTCATACCACCCCATAGCATTCGTTTTAAAGACAAAATGCAGCCAAACGTACTTCTGGCTACATAATTCGCAATCCCCAGAAATGTATATAGAGCTATGTTTTCAGAATGAGCCTATGTCTTTTTGACACTTTAACAGACACTTGCACCAGTTTTGCACATTTGCACCAGACACTTTTCCTTAATCACTCCATATCTAAAAAAAATGCATTTATAAAGTGTGCCTCACACAGGTGATTGGTCTTGACAAACCACCCATAGAAAGCACTTCTTGTGTGTATTGCCTCTTCTTGTTGAATCGCTGAATGCCTCCTCAATTGTAAGTGGCTTTGAACAAAAGTGTCTGCTAAATACAAATGTAAATAAAGTCAAATTTGCCTGATTGTCAGAGTCATGTGTGCATCTGAATAGCATTTGCATCTACTGCATGTATGATCCTTAGAGCATTGCACAGCCTGATGTTAGATTTGCTTTTATTCATCTAGAAAAAAAGAGATTTATTTTCAAGTTTATTTCAAACTGTGCCCAAATTGCATATAAAGAACTCTTTTTTTCCATGCCTGTCTGCAGAAGCACAATACAAAATTGAAAAGACGCCCACTGACGCTTGCGCTACTTTCCTGACAGATTCTTTAAAAATAATTATTTCAAACATCTCTAGTAATTTCGAATCTGATTCATGATTATACCTTTTGCTCTGACTAATTCGGATGTGGTGTTCAGCCGTCAGCGTGACACGTCCATTCTGTGAGCCGCATGAAAAATCCTCCAAGGTTATAACTGAAAATGGAATTTGCTCAATGGTGTCGCTCACTAATTAACCTTATTGTACTAATAAGGGTGTCGCTGGAGCTGCATCAGTGAGCGCCTGTGAAGATGGAGGAGGAAAAATCTACAGTCATTAGGAGAGGTGCAGAAAAGGCCAGTGGACTTATGAGTTATAAAATAGATAGTGGAAAGTTAGGTTGGAAAATGGGTTTAATGGTTAAGACGCCTGCTGTAGCAAAATGAAAAAGGTCAGTAATGCATTTATTTTTAATCTCAAACAATGTTGAACAAAAAGTTGAAATTAAGAAAAAATGAAATGCTAATTTTATGCATAAAAGATGCTGTGGTAACAATACACTATGAATAAAATGGATTTGTAACACAATACTTTGGGATTTCAAGTTACCTTTGTCTCAGGTCTGAGGTTGAAGAGGAAGAATTTGTATATTGTTTAGATCACTCACCGGCCACTTTAGGTACACCTTACTAGCACCAGGTTGGACCCCTTTTGCCATCAGAACTGCCTTAATCCTTCGTGGCATAGATTCAACAAGGTACTGGAAATATTCCTCAGAGATTTTGGTCTGTATAGACATGATAGCATCACGCAGTTGCTGCAGATTTGTCGGCTGCACATCCATGATGCAAATCCCTACCATCCGGATGTCACAGCAGAAATCGAGACTCATCAGACCAGGCAACATTTTTCCAATCTTCTATTGTCCAATTTTGGTGAGCCTGTGCGAATTGTAGCCTCAGTTTCCTGTTCTTAGCTGACAGGAGTGGCCCCCGGTGTGGTCTTCTGCTGCTGTAGCCCATCCGCCTCAAGGTTTGACGTGTGTCGTGCGTTCAGAGATGCTCTTCTGCATACCTCAGTTGTAACAAGTGGTTATTTGAGTTACTGTTGCCTTTCTATCAGCTGGAACCAGTCTGGCCATTCTCCTCTGACCTCTGGCATCAACAAGGCATTTGCGCCCACAGAACTGCCACTCACTGGATATTTTTTCTTTTTCAGACCATTCTCTGTAAACCCTAGAGATGGTTGTGCGTGAAAATCCCAGTAGATCAGCAGTTTCTGAAATACTCAGACCAGCCTGTCTGGCACAAACAACCATGCCACGTTCAAAGTCACTTAAATCACCTTTCTTCCTCATTCTGATGCTCAGTTTGAACTGCAGCAGATCGTCTTGACCATGTCTACATGCCTAAATGCATTGAGTTGCTGCCATGTGATTGGCTGATTAGAAATTTAAGTTAAAGAGCAGTTGGACAGGTGTACCTAATAAAATGGCCGGTGACTGTGTGTGTATAAACAGTGTATTTCATTGTTTTACTGCATTTATTCTAAAAATAGTACTTAAGAACAAATAAAATAAAATTATATGTCATTATCATTTTATTTCATTTCATAATTGCCATTTTATGAGATAGTTATGTTGTCATGTCCTTACTTATTACTGAATATATATAAAAACACAAATTAAGCAAAAACATTAAATACTGTCTTAACATTTTTTAACCACCTGTGAATTTTTTTTTATTATTTTAAAAAAATGTACAAAGTGATGTTTAATGGAGAGAAGATTTTACACTAGTTTTATAATAGAAGGACTCATTTCTAAGTAATTTATTTAGTCTTTGCCATCATGACAGTCATTTCATCATTATTTTGCAAGATACTAGTCTTCAGTTAAATGCAAGTTATATGATTAACTGGATTAATTAGGTTAATTAGCAAGTCAATTGACAACAGTGGTTTATTCTGTAGCCAATAATAAAAATAAAATAATAATAATAAAAATAAGGGGGCTAATAATTTTGACCTTATAATTATTTTTAATTAAAAACTGCTTGACGGTTCATTCCGCTGTGGCGACCCCAGATTAATAAAGGGACTAAGCCGAAAAGAAAATGAATGAATGAATAACAACGGCTTTTGTTGGGCGGCACAGTGGCTCAGTGGTTAGCACTGTCACCTCACAGCAAGAAGGTCGCTGGTTCAAGTCCCGGCTGGGTCAGTTGGCATTTTTGTGTGGAGTTTGCATGTTCTCCCCGTGTTGGCGTTGGTTTCCTCCGGGTGCTCCGGTTTCCCCAACAGTCCAAAGACATGCGCTATAGGTGAATTGAATAAACTAAATTGGCCGTAGTATATGAGTGTGTGTGTGTGAATGTGAGAGTGTATGGGTGTTTCCCAGTACTGGGTTGTGGCTGGAAGGGCATCAAACATATGCTTGAGTAGTTGGCGGTTCATTCCGCTGTTGTGACCTCTGAAGTAGAGACTAAAAAATGAATGAATGAACGAAAACTGCTTTTATTCCAACCAAACTAGAATAAATAAGACTTTCTCCAGAAGACAAAATATAATAGAAAATTACTTGAATTTTACTTTGTTTTGATTCATCTAATTCAAACACAATAGCAAATCATTTTAAAGTGCCAACATTTAAGTTTCAAGCAGTTGTTTGTTAATCAGAGTTGATAAAACCAGTAATCAATCAGAGGAATATGAGAAAGCATGAAAGCTCCATAAGGTCATTTCAAGAAACCAACTTTATAAAAACCTCATGCAAAATTCATCCTGGACAAACAGCCCTTCTCCATTTCTGTCCAGGTGTGTTACTGGTGTTTGTATATGCCTGACAAGTAAATGCCAAAATATGGTCTTGCACAGCGGGCAGCGGATCGGCCATGGCAGCCATTTAACGCTCTCTTTCTCTCTCTGTGGCGTCTGTCAGAGGAGCTCCTCAGTCGTGAAGAGACGTTCAGAAGAGCCTGGTTTTTTGTGAGTTCAGCTTCACATGAGCTGCTGCTGTCAGAGAGCACGGATCCGCGAGGGGCTTTACTGTATGAGCTGCAGCGGGACCCCGAGGCTCGTCCTGCAGCTGTCATTCTGCGTCCAGAGTCTGACTGACAGCTCACAAACACCAGCACATTCACAATCAACCCAACTACTGCAAAACACACTCCACAGGCACTTTTAGATGTTTACCAGATGCTTTTATACAGTACATAGTGACTTATACATGATCCGAAATAAAGGTATGGATGCTTATGCCCTTTCGGTACTAATGGAACACTCCACTGTGTGTATCTATTATTATTCATTCATTCATTCATTCATTCATTCATTCATTCATTCATTCATTCATTCATTCATTTTCATTTGGCTTAGTCACTTATTTATCAGGGATCGCCACAGCAGAAAGAACCACCAACTATTCCAGCATATGTATTACGCAGCGGACGCCCTTTCAGCCGCAACCCAGTACTGGGAAACACCCACACACTCATTCACACACACAATCATACACTACGGCCAATTTATTTTATTCAATTCACCTATACTGCATGTGTTTGGACCGTGGGGAAAACCGGAGCACCCGGAGGAAACACACACCAACACGGGGAGCACATGCAAACTCCACACAGAAATGCCAACTGACTCGAACCAGCGACCTTCTTGCTGCGACCTTTAAAATATATATTTTACTTATTAAAACATAATAAGTATGTAATTTGAAGTTTATATAGAATTTTAACAGAGGATTTCATTGTTTTATGGGTTTTATTATTATTTATTATAAAAATAGTGCTAATTTAAATATCATGAATTATTATATATATATATATATATATGAGCATATATATGAGCCTTAGTGTCCCACCAATGATGATATACAGCCACATCGCCCTGCTACTCGTGTGATATTGTGTTTATACAAAAGTTCGACGGCATAATCGTGTGTATAAAACAGGAAATCAAACACGGAGAGTCTCAAAACCCTTTTGTAAGAGGAACTACTTTCTTCCGCCATTCATACACGTCTGCAGCTCACGTCAGAACAGCAGAAACCGTTGCTCATTCACTAACGCCACTTTAGAGCTAGTATTTGAATGATTCTCTAGCGTAATGTCTAAAGTGATGACAAAACAGGTGATTTTGCTCACATTTTTTGATTATAAGGCTGAACGGCATGAAATGCCTTCAGTCTACAGAGTTTTCCCAGTATTTCTCTGTTGCAATTGGGAGATCACAATAATTAACCCAGAAAAAGCCAAAGCCACGCAATCACTACCAGATTACTGTTGTGTTTGCGATAAGGAAAACACATGCGGGCATTTCTTGTTTCTTTCTCTTTACTGAACTAGTATGCAGTAGCGAAAAAAGGGGAATCCTTAGAAACAGATGGCCAACCAAAAAGCAACTCAAAGAGTCCCATCTCACACTCAATATACTACAATTACTATGGTATAAATGCAGCACTACAACATACAAAAGAAAGAGATCGACTTAGAAAGTCACTTACCAGTTTTATAATGATTTGATCAGCTGTAGTTAGAAATTACGCTGCATTTTTCCTCCTCTAAGGGCTTATTATGCGGTCTCTGTCGCCATCTTGTGGATGGACAACGTCAACCGTCTTTGGTCTGCTCAATGACAGGCTAATGGCCTAACTTCTGCTCAATGACAGGCTAATGGCTAACGCGCTGTTTCTCAGAAATTATAAATATTTTAAAATAGGCACCATCCTTATAAATAAACTGCATAGTTGCAATCTAAACAACTACATTTTCCACTATATATATATATACATACATACACGTATAACTATATATAGACTGTTTAACAAAACTATATTCAACTAGTCTAGCAGTCATGACTTCATGACACCAGAATCAGCCCATCTGCACAAACAGACACGCACACACACAAACTGCAGTTCTCTTTCAGCCGTTTCCGGCTTCTGCTGTGTACAGGAAGCTGTCAGTGGCCGAGGCTGATGGAGCGTGAGGACTGAGACGCTGTGTGTGTGCATGTGTGTGTGGGCTCATTCTCCACAAACAGAGCTTAAGCAGGACAAACAGGTGCACTGTGCCCATGCTTTACAGTGAAGATAATTGTGGATATGATAGGTAAGTAGCAAATGATAGGAAATGCACTTTTCATTAAGGCGAGACGTGCGCTGTGTGTTTTTCAGAGCATGAATTATATTTACTCGAACTCCAACTCAGAGTAAATGAAAACGTACAAACATATATAAACACAGTGAAGCGGTCTGTCAGCCTACTAAATCACATAATGAATTCAAAGAAAATATTGTTATAATTCAGATGAATTAAGATTAATTCAAATCACAAAAGGCTATTAGATGAAAAAGACTGTGAAATATTTGACACTTTAAAATAAACACCTTCTTTTGTGATGTGTAAAAATATATTCAATTCCTGTGATACAAAGCATCATTACTGCAGTCTTCATGGGCCGGTTGCACCAGCAGTACGTAAGTTAAAACGTAGCCTAGTTGTGACTTAAAGGGACACTAAGTTACAACTTAAACACTACTAAATATTTTTGTGTTTCACCACTGAACCTAGTATAAACATAACGTTACGTTCCAACTAAATATTTATGGCAGCCTCCCCTCAAGTGTAATGGTAGAAAAGAGATGACAGCGAGATTAGTTTACATCGAGGAGCTCATGATAATAATGAAGAATGATCTCCCTCTACTCACAGCCCTATTTTCCTCCTAAATCTTGCATTTTTTTCGGTCTGTGAAAGAAGTTAACTTTTCTTTCAAGGAGTGTTTTGTGTTAATTGTATCCACCCAATTAAAACGAGAATTTCTTCATGAGTTCTTCTCCACGATCTTTTCTCTTTCATGTGTAGGATATAAAAAAAATCAAGTTTAATGTTTTAATAACTTCATGTGCATTCACGGCTCGCGATGCAGGTACAGTGCATGCGGAAAGTATTCACAGCGCTTCACTTTTTCCACATGTTTTTATGTTACAGCCTTATTCCAAAATGGATTAAATTCATTTATTTACTCAAAATTCTACACACAATACCCCATAATGAAAATGTGAAAACAGATTTTTTGAAATTGTTGCAAACTTATTAAAAATAAAAAACCTGAAAAATCACATGTACATAAGTATTCGCAGCCTTTGCTCAATACTTTGTTGATGCACCTTTGGCAGCAATTACAGCCTCAAGTCTTTTTGAATATGATGCCACAAGCTTGGCACACCTATCTTTGGGAATTTTTGCCCATTCCTCTTTGCAGTACCTCTCTAGCTCTATCAGGTTGGATGGAAAGCGACGGTGTACAGCCATTTTCAGATCTCTCCAGAGATGTTCAATAGGATTTAGGTCTGGGCCCTGGCTGGGCCACTCAAGGACATTCACCGAGTTGTTGTGAAGCCACTCCACTGATATTTTGGCGGTGTGCTTTGGGTCATTGTCCTGCTGGAAGATGAACCGTCGCCCCAGTCTGAGGTCAAGAGCACTCTGAAGTAGGTTTTCATTCAGGATGTCTCTGTACATTGCTGCATTCATCTTTCCCTCTATCCTGACTAGTCTTCCAGTTCCTGCTGCTGAAAAACACAGCATGATGCAGCATGATGCTGCCACCACCATGCTTTACTGTAGGGATGGTAATTAGCCTGGTGATGAGCGGTGGCTGGTTTTCTCCAAACGTAACGCCTGGCATTCACTCCAAAGAGTTCAATTTTAGTCTCATCAGACCAGAGAATTTTGTTTCAGATGCCTTTTGGCAAATTCCAGGCGGGCTGCTATGTGCCCTTTACTAAGGAGTGGCTTCCGTCTGGCCACTCTACCATACAGGCCTGATTGGTGGATTGCTGCACAGATGGTTGTCCTTCTGTAAGGTTCTCCTTTCTCCACAGAGATCACCTCCCTGACTAAGGCCCTTCTCCCCCGATCACTCAGCTTAGATGGCCGGCCAGCTCTAGGAAGAGTCCTGGTGGTTCCAAACATCTTCCACTTATGGATGATGGAGGCCACTGTGCTCATTGGAACTTTCAGAGCAGCAGAATTTTTTCTGTAACCTTCCCCAGCCTTTGCCTCAAGACAATCCTGTCTCGGAGGTCTACAGACAATTCCTTTGTCTTCATGCTTGGTTTGTGCTTTGACATGCACTGTCAACCCTGGGATCTTATATAGACAGGTGTATGCCTTTTCAAATCATGTCCAATCAACTGAATTTACCACAGGTGAACTCCAATTAAGCTGCTGAAACATCTCAAGAATCATCAGTGGAAACAGAATGTACCTGAGCTCAATTTAGAGCTTCACGGCAAAGGCTGCAAATACTTATGTACATGTGATTTTTCAGGTTTTTTATTTTTAATAAATTTGCAACAATTTCAAATAATCTTTTTTCACATTGTCATTATGGGGTATTGTGTGTAGAATTTTGAAGAAATACATGAATTTAATCCATTTTGGAATAAGGCTGTAACATAAAAAGTGTGGAAAAAGTGAAGCGCTATAAATACTTTCCGGATGCGCTGTATATGCATAGTATGCATGTATGTATGTATACATTTACTTACTTACTACATCATGTGTAAAGAATTAAAATGAGAAACACCATGGCAAATAGCTGAAATAAAATAATGATCAGATATTTATTTATACTAAGTAACACACTAAATATTGAGCACAGATGGTTGGTTCTTGACTAGTCTGCCTTGATGAAATGCCATTTGTAGGTATAGATAACGACTATATAGTAGGGATGAAAACAATGAAGACATTCCAGCTGAACAACAGTGCATGTCAATGTCTGCGCTTCCAGTCAAACTCTGCAGTGTTTTGACACAAATCCATCTGTCACTCGGTTAAAAAAAAAAAAAAAAAAAAAAAAAAGGAAAAAAAAGAAAAGAAAAAGAAAAAAAAAAAGTCAACAGTCAAACTAGTCAACATCATGGACATCGTGCACTCAAACTTCACAACCACAAAACTATGAAAGCAAAAGAAGATGTCCAGCCTAAACCACATTAAACCTCTAAAGCCTGAAAACAACAATTAGAAAAGGTAAATGAGGTGTTGTTGAGTATCATATTTGATTCATCAAGCTTTATACAGTATAACTGTGAAAACATGAAGCTCAATATAAAGGATAAAACATAAGACGGAAATTATATAGCTTGCAGTGAGTAGGCCTGTCACAATAATCAATATATCGACTTATCGTGCAATACTTGGAGATGACCTCAATCATTTTTGCTGTTGCAATACATAGTCACCAGCCACTTTATTAGGTACACCTATTCAACTGCTCAACAACAATATCGAATATCAGATATTTTGAAATCACTTTTAAAAACTTTAAACAACCCTTTTTTTTCTTTTTTGGGGTGGAATAACAAAGGATCTGTTGGTTCAGCACCAGCGTGAGGATTCAGCACCACGGACAGCAGCTCTGCTCGTCTCCTGCTGATATATGGCAACTCTGACCTTAAAGGCAAATCTGAGGTCAGCTCTTTTAATTCCACTAAAATCTTAATCATAAGAGCATCTCTAAATCAGTAGAAAAGGCCAAACGGAGGTTAATAGAAGACAGAATAGCCTATACGCAGCTGTTAACTATGTGCCAACCATAGTATCTGGGCTAAAATAAAATAAAATAAAACAAAATCTGTAATTAATTTAAAATAATAATAATAAGAAGAATAAGAATAAGAATATATACATAATAAAATAAAACATACATATAGTTATTGTATCATTTATATAATTTTATTAAACAATTGGGGGCTGCACGGTGGTGCAGTGGGTAGCACGATCGTCTCACAGCAAGAAGGTCGCTGGTTCGAGCCTTATACCCACTTGCGCCATGATTATAAGGATGTGAACAAGTGTGTATTTCCCTTATATTACACAACATACAAACAATGTCTGGGCTAAAATAAAATAAAATAAAATAAAATAAATCAAAATAAAATAAAATAAAATAAAATAAAATAAAATAAAATAAAATAAAATAATAGGAATTAGAATTTATATATAATTGTATTTAACAAATTTAATTTACCTAATTTAAAAATACATATGAATACCTTTTAATTTTCATGTTATACAATAAAAAACATTAAATATTTTATGTATTATTTAAAATAAATAAATAATAATAATAATAATAATAATAACAAAGGGGTGTCACTGTGGCACAATGGGTAGCACGATCGCCTCACAGCAAGAACGTCGCTGGTTCGAGCCTCGGCTGGGTCAGGCTCACAACATTTCTGTGTGGAGTTTGCATGTTCTCCCCGTGTTCGCGTGGGTTTCCTCCGGGTGCTCCGTTTCCCCCACAAGTCCAAAGACATGCGCTATAGGTGAATTGGGAAGGCTAAATTGTCCGTAGTGTGTGTGTGTGTGTGTGTGTGTGTGTGTGTGTGTGTGTGTGTGTGAATGTGTGTGCATAAATGTTTCCCAGTGATGGGTTGCAGCTGGAAGGGCATCCGCTGCGTGAAAACATATGCTGGATAAGTTGGCGGTTCATTCCACTGTGGCGACTCCAGATTAATAAAGGGACTAAGGGACCTTACAATACAAGTGTGTATTTCCCTTACATTACACAACATTATACTCCATTACGCACTAAACAGAACACTTTCTTTATCTGTCCATTACTTATCAACTATGCAATCAAAAGCATATTCAGTTCTTTTCAGTGTAAGAATGCAGAGTTAGGTTGATATGGAGACTAAATCAGCAAAAAAAAAAGTTCAATGTTGTACACAAGGTCTGAAAAGTTTGTAAAATGTAAATGTTTCTTAAGCATGAGTGACATTTAAATTGTGGGCCTTTAAGAGTCCCTGACATCTATATATGCATGTATTCAGCGGAGCAGAGGAAATTTTCCAGAGGTTGATTCTTTGACCTTCTCTTGCTTAGCCAGAATAATGCAAACGTCTATGTTTGAGCTTATTCTGTTTGCAAACCGCTATTTATTTCCTAGCAAATGTTTTTCCGGAGAGCAACAATAAATCAAGGCTGAGTCTCATTTCTGAACTGCAGAATTTCTCCACTTTAGTTAGACGCAAAGCAACTTAAAGAGATCGTTCACCCCCCCAAAAAAATGAAAAACAAACGAATACTGTTAATTTACTCAACCTGAGGCCATCCAGATATACAGTAGGTGACATTTTTTAATGCTCAGGGCCGTTTGCTGAGGCAGTATATTAAAGTTTAATGACATCAGGACTACAGTACAGTACAGTACATTTTGTTTTGCCTTTTGTTTTCTATTTTTATTTTTTAACTCCCAAAGAGCCGATGACCATTAACTTATATGTTATGAATCGCCAAGGACATATTTTTAATGTCCTGAGAGAGAGTAAATTAACAGCAACTTTATTCAGCAACATAACAGTAATTAATAATCCATTTTCTTTGGGTGGGGCATCTCTTTTAATGCATTTTTAATACTTGATTCTGATTGGTCAGCAATCACATTTTGCAATAAAACTCTTTTGAATAATGACAGAAAACATTCATATTTACTGTACTCTTGTCCCCTGTTGTCATACTGTTTAATCTCAATGAATGCAGTAATCTGAATTTAAATATTTCACACCCTAAAAAAAAAAAAAAAAAATATATATATATATATTATGTTTCATGTGAATAGGGATCATTTTGTCAACATCATCTGTGTTTTCAAAGTTTCAAAAGCATAACACAACATCAAAAACTTAAAACAAAATGAATTCAATAAACATACATTTAAGGGTTTTTATGAAATTTTACTGTACAAGTTAAAATATTATGAAATGAAATGATTAATAATGAATTTTCTGCATTTTTAATTGTATTTATTATTTGATGAATTTTGCTGTGTTTGTGTAAATTTAAATTAGATTATGTATTTGTTAACAGTTTATCCATTGGAAAAGCTACTTGCATAGTCTGTCTATTCTCAGACAGAAAGAAATGCTGGGTTCCACACAATTAATTTGTTTTGGGAAAACATGAAGGAATTAAGTTAACTTAGTTTTTACAAATGTAAGTGGATTGAACATAAACAATTAAGTTGTCCTCCCACCCAAAAAATCTAAATTGTGTTGTTTCAGCTCATTTTAAACAAGTAGTTTGAACAAACAGCAAATGCCAATTTTTGAGTGTAGATTAATAGATAGACAGACAGACATATTTATTAACTATTAAATAACAAATAGCCCTGGTAATATGCAGTGTTGGGGAAAGTTACTTCCATTACAATATTGAGTTACTGCCCAAAATAGTAACTAGTTGAATTACTTAGTTACTTTTTACGGAAAGTAATGCGTTACGTTACTTTTAAGTTAAATTTAAGTTAAGTTTTTCATCCCTGCCTGAGGCTTGATCTCTTTTAGAACTTGCAGGGTATTTTTCTTTTTTTAAATAGAGGAGCTCTGCATTTAACGACACACTGTATAACCTAAACCTTCATTTACTTTAAAAAAAAATTGAACAATGCTGCCTTCTGACACTATACATGCTGTATATACAAATCAATGATAGTTGAAAGCAATGTGTTTGCTATTTATGTATTTTTGTCTTATTAGTTCAGTAAAATCACTGTCCATTGAGACTATAATCCCCTTTTCTTCCATGTGTTCAAAATAATGAGAATACTTCCATCACAGAAATGTAAGGCTCTGCCATCTTGGTTTCTGTCTGTTCTCGCGGGGAGCTCATGCTCTCTCTCACTGAGTGTGATTCAACGTGATTACACTAATTTTAATTCAGCAAATAATTTTTTCAAAGCTAATTAATTAATTTAAAAAGTAACTCGAGGTACATTTTTTTAAAAAGTAACTCAAATATTATTACTTATTTTTTTAAAGTAATGCATTACTTTACTCGTTACTTAGAAAAGTAATATTATTATAGCGAAAATTAATATTATTGCGTAACTCACATTACTCATAACTCACATTACTCAGTACTGTAATGCCGTACTCAAACACTGCTTACATGTGAAAAAAGCCAGTCATCATGTTTACAGATTCTGTTCAATAACAAGCATCTCACTATACATTATTCCATTACATAACTCTTCTTTACAAGCAGAAAACACAAAGTTCGTCAACAGAAACAGTAATCAGCCCACATGCTGCATGTGTTAATATCATTTGTGTGAACTCCTCTTGACCCGTGTTTAACTCCACAGAGAACATGTTGAGTTTCTGTTTCTCAGTGTTTCTGTTTGACTGACCTGCTCTTCACATTGTATACTGAGGCGTTTGGGCACTAAGGGTCACATAATTGCAGCAGAAATTAAATATTTGGACTTAAACTACACCATTAGGAAGAAAACTGAGAACTTTGCACAGTAACAGCTGTAATGAAGGGTTTTCGACAATGAAAGCAAATAAAAAAAAACAAACACTTGATGCCATTTTTTTACTTATTGATTGACTGCTTATTTTAACCCAATAATAGCTAATTGAGCATTAAACTATAAATATAATATATACAAGGCAATACTCTTATTACTTTTAATATTATATTAATATTACTATATCATATTATTTTAATATTAATAAGTATAATATTTATAACACAAATAATAAAATAATTAGACAACGTAATTAAGTATTTTAAAAACACTCTTTTAAAAATATGTTAAGAAATGCATTTGCAAATATGATCTATTAATTAGTTAGTTAATTAATTACCAAAATATCACTACAACATAATAATAATAATAATAAAAAAACTGGAAAAGATTTAAATACGGTTTATTAAATTAAGCATCCATCAGTACATATTATTATATAGATGTTTTAATCGATACCTCTGATATTAATCAACTATTAATTTAACCACTTATACATATAGTCAGCATTTGAAGTGGATCAAAAATGTTTATTAAAATTGTCCTCAGGCAAGAATCGATGTTGTTCAACTTTGATAAAAGGTTTTGATCCACTTCAAATGTTCATGTGAATGCAAAGATATTTAGAGACTGAATAAAAAATAACATCTGAAACAAACTCGCAGAAAATTGTCACAGAAATCAACATTTGGCATTTTATTCATATTTGATATCAAAGTGATTATGCAGTAATATCATAATAAAAGTATCAAGATATGGTGGTATACCTCAAAGTCTCTTTAACGCACAGACATCTTTGAAACACCTCTCGGGCATGCATCCATCTCTTTGAATGTGGAAAACATCAAATTCTCAAACGCCAAGCTTACGATTAAATTTCATATTTAGAAATCACCAATTAAATCGAATATCTAAATTTTGTATAATAATAATAATAATAATAATAATAATAATAATAATAACCACCTTTATGGCCGATACTGGAGGATGTGACCAGAGGTGATCCTGTCAATCAAAATATTTAACTAGCGTCCTCTGAATAATGCAGTGTCCGATCGGGTTGGACTTCTGAAGTAATTTCTTATTCCTGATGGCAAATCTCCTCCTAAAATGCCGGAGACATCTTTATTTACAAGATGGTGTGCGTTCAAGTTGTTTCCATCATGTGATTTGCATTTAAATGGTGAAGGTGGGAATTCTTGAGGCCAGACGGGACAAACTGTACCTCGCATATGTTTCATACAGATTATAAAAACAGAGAACATTTGTTTTCAGGTGTAGTTGGTTTGTTTAAAAGTAGAAGTTTCAAGCTTAATGTAGATATATTTCTCATGTCTGTAAGGCAAGTATTCGCTGAGATACCAGAGGACTCATAACAATGAAGCTACAGAAACTGTCGTAAAAACACATCTGGACTGAGCCCCTCCCCCAGAGAATCATCAGTCTATATCAATCAATGATTGGATACTTTACTAGAAGGCGGGGCTGTTAAGAAAACCTATAGTTATGAAAGACAGACAGACAGACAGACAGACAATAAAGCTGCAGAAACTGTCGTAAAAACACACGTCTTGTCCAGTGATGGGAATAACGGCGCTATAAATAAACGGCGTTACTAACGGCGATTCTTTTTTCAGTTACAGGTAATCAAATGAATTACTGTTTCCCCCGTTACTACGCCATTACCGTTACTGACAATAAAATGCACGTTACTATAATTGAGAACACTGAAGTGGTTTTCATGCGAGCAGCATCTCTCTCAGCCATAGGAACTCTCTTTCTCTGGGGTGAGTGTGTGTGTTTGTGTGTGTGTGTGTGTGTGTGTGTGTTCGGGGTTGGGGCGGGACACATAACCAACCAGTGATGATGATTGGTGTGTCTGTGAATGTGGTGTAACTGAGAACGTGATGATTGGCTTAGATAGAGTACATTTCCATCGTTTGCCAATCAGAGGCAGAGAAATGTGGGTGTTCACACCAGCACATGCACAGTCAGTGGCACACACCAACGACCAGGAGTCAGAACAATGGCAAATCCAACAAGTTCAAAGGTAGCGTTTGCTAACTGGAAATATAAGCACTACTTTTCCCTCGTTGAGTTGAAAGGCGAGAATGTTTATGTATCGTGCAACTTATGCCCAGGACAAAAAAGAGTCTCTGCGTCAGTGACAAATAATTCTAATCTAATGAAGCACCTCACATCGTCACATGCCGCCAAAAAATGAGTGGCTACGCAGGTGATAACGTGAGCTCTGCTACCCAAGGAGGAGACGAAGCCACGACGTCAAAGCAAATAAAACTTAATGTTTCTCCACAGCAAACACTTATTAGTCAGACAGAATTAAACAAAATAATATCTAGATATATAGTTGAGGACGTGCTGCCGTTGTCTCTCACATTGTCCCACAACAACATTAAAATAGTGTAGATTAGTGTAAAATGTTTTAGATTTTTGTTTTATAGCCATTTGACATTAGATTTTTTAAAGTAACGCAATAGTTACTTTCCCTGGTAATTAGTTACTTTTATAATTATGTAACTCAGTTACTAACTCAGTTACTATTTGTGAGAAGTAACTAGTAACTATAACTAATTACTCTGTTAAAGGAACGTGCCCAACACTGGTCTGGACCAAGCCTCATCCCCGGAATATCATCAGCCTATAGCAATTTATGATTGGCTTTTTTACAAGAAGGCGGGGCTTCCTTTGATAGAGTGGCTATATTGACCTTTACATTTTTCTCCATTCTAAACTATACAAGTGACACATCTTGTGTATTCTATAGACTTTGTAAACTTTGGCATTGTAACACAAGGTCTTTCAATGCTTCATGTCACTTAATTCTCATAATCTAAAGAGCGTCTTAAGGAGATCAATGCTTCCCTTCAGCTGCATGAAAAGCTGGAATGGTTTATCAGCATGAGATCAACTAATCAATAGTTAAATGGAGGTTGTGTGTTCATTCATTTGACCACAGGTGACAAGAGGCTCTTCTGCCCATATAATCACACCTCTGAAGACCCCATTAACACCTCCACGCTCCACAGTCTTTAACATTTTCAGAAGCGACTCAAACAGTTGCTGACAAGGCTTTGGCATTTCACCATTTCCCCGAAGCAAAGTCAAACTCGCCATCAATTCACAACTGTTGCATATGCAGGATGTGGTAAATGTTTGACATGGTTGGAAAATGAACATGCTTACACTTACACTTATGATGTAAGTATTGGTGATGTATTACCTCCAGTGCCAGATTAGATAATAAGAAACACATATAAAGCTTTCATTGTGATGTAAAAAATGCTTGAAATCAATAAATAAAAGATAAAAATAAATAAATAAATAAAATTAATTAATTAATTTTAAAAAATAATAAAAAAAATAATAAGATGATTTTAAGCATTTTTATTGGTGCAAAATAAATATTTTAGGAATAAATATTTTATTAATTCCAGTTGTAATTTCATATTTATTAGCAGTTTCTGAGTGAAAATAGCTAATAGTTTCATAGCTGTTTTTTTTTTTTACTTTATTTAAATAATATTAAATATTACATATTTTATTTATTAATATATTAAATATTAGAAATTACTAATTAAGTAGAAATTACTTTCAACATTACCAAATATTGGTTTGTATTGTAAAACCAATATTAAGGTTTCTATATCTTCACTTTTAAACCACAACCCATTAAGCCGTTTATAAGGCAATAGTTTACTCTCTTTTTTAAGTTAAGTCAACTAATCAATTTTCATCGATTAATTGATGATTGTCATTATTATAAGTCAAATTGTGGATTTTTATTTTATGCCAAAAATCAATAGAATATTAAGTATCACATCATGTCAAACTGTCACACTTTATTTTGATGGTCTGTTTGTTGAATTTAAGTTACATTGCATCTATATGCCAACTAATTCTCATCAGATTATAAGTAGACTGTTAGGTTGGGGTTAGGGTTGGGGTTAGGGTTAGTGTAAGTTGACATGTACTTGCAAAGTTTCTTATAGTCAGTTAAATGTCTGTTGAAGGAGCAGTATCAACAGATATTAGGCAGACAGTCTTCTAATACTCAAATGGACCATCAAAATAAAGTGTTACCTGTCACATTTATCAATTTAATTAGTAAATATATCAAAACTAAATTTTTGATTAGTAATATGCATGGCTAAGTACTTATTTTGGACAACTTTATAAGCAATTTTCTCAATATAAAATTTTTTGTAACCTTATATTTCAGATTGCCAAATAGTTGTATCTCCTAACAAACCATACATCAATAGAAATTACATATTCAGCTTTCAGATGATATATAAATCATCAATATTTAAATAATTACCCATATGACTGATTTTGTGGTCATAAATATGCATATAAATTGCAGTTTTAAACACAACACTGATTTTCTCTCAGAATTTTACAACCAGCAAAAATCCATCCCAAATGTATACTTCCATAAGTCGCCTGTAGGACTAGGTTAATTTACATCTAGTGCCGTGAACAATTAAACTCAGTCAAATAGGCGTATTATTTAGCAGCTGATATTTAGAGCAAACGGTCAGACAACAACAGCTGATCGTGTTCATAAACAATTATCCGAATAAAACTCAAATAAGTGTGACAATTTTCCAAGATGAGCTTCCCGAAGCAGGGATGATTTCGCAGCAAGCGTGAAGACAATATCGCCCCCTAAATAAACGCTAATTCAATATCGTACAATATTTATGCAAATAAGTGTGAAAGATGATGAGGGCCTGAATCATACAAACGAGGCTTTTGTTGAATGAGAGAGAGAGTTCTTGCAGAATCACTGAACTGTCTAATTGCATTAGTCCCTTAAATGCTAAAATCTAAACAAGAGCGTTGAACGGCTCGTTTGGCAGAGAGAAAAATCACACCCAAAGCAGGCCAGTGAGTCAGAGAGAGACACACAGCATTGCAGACCACACAACAGAGCCAGCACAAGACTCCTCCAGTCAAAACTACTGTATCTCTAAAGCACCTTAGTATATATCATTGCATGAGACAACTAGAGCTGCAGGAGGGAAAAGATGGCACTAGTCGACTTCATTTAAAGGGGTGGTCCAGAGTGTATTTTTAAGGCTTGGTTGTGTTTATAAGATGCAAAGCAATGTGTGCTTATGCTTCACTTGTAGAAAAATCACGTTATTTGTTCATATATCTTTAATTATATACTGCTACTCAGCTAACATGAAAACGATTGTCATATTTTCTTAGTTCCTCCTAAAGCCCGCCCTCAAAAGGCTCTGATTGGTCATCTAAGATAATGTACTGTGATTCGCAGATCGGCTCCACGTCACCAGGAAGCGCCACGTTTCTAATAGCACACGCTTTGCTGTTGTGTAAATACACTGTCAGTCAGTGTAGCTGTATCAGTTTGAGCCTGAATCAGAAAGAAAATGAAGAGGACCCAGCTGAACCTCATGCCTGCCCTCTAAAATAAAACCTGACAAGTGTCTTTCATATATATTCGAAATGAGCATGTGTAAGTAATATGAAACGTTCACATATCTTTGGCGAGGTTGTTATTTGAGATGTAGAACGCAGGGAAAGCGGCCACATAGAGAGACGCTGCATCGCTGATGAAGATTGTGTGTGTTTACAGGGGTTTGATGGGTAAATATGAAATTGTAACTAAATTGTTAACGGTGCCAAACAGCATTTCTCATTGTTTACATCCTTGTTTACGTCCTCGCTACGACATACCGCTAACAATAGAAAGCATGTAATAGATCAATTTTAACAAATAAAAATACTTACAGGTTATGGCTCACAGTCCACAGCTTCTTCTATTATGGTTTAACTGCTCCTTCTTTAAAGGAGTTTTTAGCCGAATCCAGCACTGAACTGGGAGAGATTCTGGAAGCTGTTCTTTATCAAATGCTAGCTATATCTTTTTTATAATTCTCTGGAACATAATTGAAATTAAATTGTAAGCACTTCTCTCTTTGTGTCATCCTTTGGAAGCCCAAATACAGAAACAAAACAAGCTCTGTGGAAATAGCAGCGTTTGGACGCCATTTTAGCTTTCTCTGCTATAACATTACAACGCATCTGACCAGGCTCCTTCGCTGCGCGGGGGGTATTCGCGTAACATGAAGGGTTTATGACTTTATTAACCCGGACGTATTTTTTTTTATAGTCTCCAAACTTTGTTTGCTGTAGGCTTTGCTAAGCTAAGTCTGTAAAAGCCAATGTCTCCCTTTGCATTGAACTTCTTACATTCAGAGATGTTGTCTATGTTCACACAGCTACATTACACATGAACTAAAATATGACATTGTAGTGGACCACCCCTTTAAGCAAAAATGTGATTAATCATACATTTCATGTCAACCTTGCCATGAAATCTTTTTTAATTTTTACCAAAATAGCTAAACCCTTTCTAAGTTTTTTTGTGTAGGCTTATATTTTACATTACCTCAAAAATGTCTCTGCAGGGTTCAACAGTAAGGACTGCCCGATGGCCCGTGGCCAGCGTATGAGACGCTTGGGACAGTAGACAGGGTAGTTACTGACCCGATCGTGCCAGTGCTGCCTTGTCACTAAAGTTTAATTTGCCTGCGACTATTTGTCAATTTAGTGCAAATACAGTCTTAGAATCGAGAAACAGTTTGTGCTTTTAAGCCTTTAAATGCTACCTTCTCTGTGAAGTCGTAAACACCATATTGCTTTTCGGTTCCTCTTATCTGATTGGATGTTGTAAGCACGTTGTTTTTTTCCATAACCTGGTAACAACCAGTACAGCGAAGAGGCGGTAACATCAAAATCAAACACAAAAAAAACAAAAAAACATGAAGTGATGCTTTGCACAGTTTGCAGTTAGTTTCCAGGAAAAAGCAGACAAGTCGGGAGCCTTTTTCGTTGGAACAAAGCAAAACCTCAAAACTCATGATAAAAGCCGACAGCACATAGCGTGCATGGTGGCTAAAAGGGTTGACGAGAACCATTCATCGGCTCCACTGAACTTGATTGCGAGACGTACAGTATGAACGAAGAGAATTATAAGCGCATCAAGAAACTCGTCAACACAGCATATCACATCATTAAGAACGAACAGCCCTTCCTGTCATTCGAACGGTGTATTAATTTGTTTAAAAAAGTCAGCTGAGTGAGCCATCTTTTGTTAAATAATTTAGAACTGCAATAAAATACCTGCACATTTTCCATACTGCTCTTTTTGTTTGCATAATACTTTTCCTCTTTATACATTTATTAACATTTTTAAAAGATTGAAATTCTAGATTCACAGATGTTATTTGAGTATTTTGGGGAAATTTAGTTTCATCACAATTGTAATTTTTTTAACTGTCAGTTGTATTTAAAGGGGTGGTCCACTACGATATATCTGAATGTAAGACGCTCAAAGTTCAATGCAAAGGGAGACATTGGCTTTTACAAAGTTAGTTTAGCAAAGCCTACAGCGAACAAAGTTTGGGGAGTACAAAAAAATACATCCGGGTTAATGCGATCACAAACCCTTCAGGTTACGCGCATACACCCCACGTAGCGAAGGGGTGTGGCCAGAGGCGCTTTAATGTTAAAGCAGAGAAAGCTAATATGCCGTCCAATCGCTGCTATTTCCACAGAGCTTCTTCTGTTTCTGTATTTGTGCTTCCAAAGGACACGACACAAAGACAGAAGTGCTTACAATTTAATTTCAATTATGTTCCAGAAAATTATAAAAAAGATATAGCTATCATTTGACAAAGGACAGCTTCCAGGATCTCTCCCAGTTCAGTGCTGGATTCGGCTAAAAACTCCTCAATGAAGGAGCAGTTCCAACCATAATAGACGAAGCTGTGGATTGTGAGCCACAACCTGTAAGTATTTTTATGTAACATTTTTTTGTTAAAATTGATCTATTACATGCATAGTTTCTAGCATTAATGGTATGTTGTAGTGAGGATGTAAGCAAGGATGTAAACAACGGGAAATGCTGTTTGGCACCGTTAACAATTTAGCTACAAATTCATATTTATCAGTCAAACCACTGTAAACACAATCTTCAAACTGACACAGCTACACTGACTGACACTGACATTTACACAGCAGAGGCAGAGCACGTGCTAGTAGAGGCGTGACGCTTCCTGGTGACATGGAGCCGATCCCCGAATCACAGCACATTATCTTAGCTGACCAATTAGAGCCTCTTGAGGGTGGGCTTTCAAAAGAACCAGGAAGTATGATAGTCGTTTTCATGTTAGCTGAGTAGCAGTATATAATTAACGTAAGATATATGAAAAAATAACATGTTTTTTTACAAATGAAGCATAAGCACACATTGCTTTGCATCTTATAAACACAACCAAGCCTTAAAAATACACTCTGGACCACCCCTTTAAAAAAATAAAATAATTATATATATATATATATATATATATATATAACAAAAAGTGTGTATGTATACAGTTATGTTTGGCTTTTGACACATTATTTAAAATATGTGGCTAACAAATAGCTATTAACTTTGTTTTTTTCTTTTTGGTGGGGTCAGTGAAATTTTGGCAGGGCATGCAAAAATTTTAACCACTGGTTCAATCAGGCCAGTTGAAAAAATCCTTTGCATTGAACCCTGCTCTGTCAATGTTTCCAAACATTTCTATTTGCTTTACCAAAGTCACACAAGTGCCAATTTTACATCCATAATGTAGAGGTGTCACATCCATAACCAAGCTTTTTTCTCGTAAATGCAAAAATGTAAACTAAAATAAAATCAATCATTTTGTTCTACAGAGAGCCAACTCTTATCCTTTTGATTAGCATTGTTTCTTTTGGGTTGTGCAGTTTAATTCACAGAATTTCTACAAAGTATGTTGAATGCTGTAAACTCACATACTTTTTTGGTCACATCCATAACGCAGGTTTATGTTCCTCATTTTAAATGTAAAATATGTTTACAGATTGATATTTTTCTGCTCCCTTAAATATGTGGTTAGTAGTAGTTCATATAAACAGATGGTCCAATATAATATTAACATATACTTTCTCTGTTAATTTACGTTTTAAGTTTTTAGTACAAATGTCACATCCATAACGCTGGAACTGCTTGTGATATCAATTATTAATGCTGCAGCCCAAAATTTAAGGTTAAAAATGACCTGAAATTCATTTACATAACCAAATATCCAGTTAATGTTTAAAACACACCTTAAAGGAATACTCCACTTTTTTTAGAAACTCCACTCATTTTAAAACTCCCCTAAAGTTAGAGAGACCATTTATGAATCCATTTAGCTGATCTCTGGGTCTGGCAGGAGCACTTTTAGCTTAGCATAGGTAATTGAATCAGATTAGACTGTTAGCATCTTAATCAAAAATGTAAAAAAAAAAAAAAAAAAAAACTCTTCTCTAGTTACAGAATGTACGAAGACCAACAAAAAAAGAAAAGTTGCTATTTTCTGCCTTGTATCAACGGTTCAGGCTGGTGGTGGTGGTGTAATGGTGTAGGGGATATTTTCTTGGCACACTTTGGGCCCATTAGTACCAATTGAGGATTGTATCAATGCCACAGCCTACCTGAGTATTGTTGCTGACCATGTCCATCCCTTTGTGACCACAGTGTACCCATCTTCTGATGGCTACTTCCAGCAGGATAACGCGTCATGTCATAAAGCCTGAATCAACTCAGACTGGTTTCTTGAACATGACAATGAGTTCACTGTACTCAAATGGCCTCCACAGTCACCAGATCTCAATCCAATAGAGCACCTTTGGGATGTGGTGGAACGGGAGATTCGCATCATGGATGTGCAGCTGACAAATCTGCAGCAAATGCGTGATGCTATCATGTCAATATGGACCAAAATCTCTGAGGAATATTTCCAGTACCTTGTTGAATCTATGCCACAAAGGATTAAGGCAGTTCTGAAGGCAAATGAGGATCCAACCCAGTACTAGTAGGGGTATCTAATAAAGTGGCCGGTGAGTGTGTATATTTATTTATTTATTTATTTATTTATTTATTTATTTATTTATTTATTTAATGGACGAAACAACTGATCCAGGTGTCTTCTAACTTTCCCTAAAACCTGGACATTTTTCAACTCTCGGTCAAGCTTTTCTATATCGAAATGTACAGAAAAATGTATAGGAGCTTTCCTTTCTTCCATAATCCAGTCTCTCAACATCCCTGCACAAGTTTTTCTCCATGTCCAATGCCAAGCTCCACAGAAAGCTGGAATATTGGAGATTTACATGCTTGGGTGGAGTTTCAGAAATAAAACTTTAATAGAGTTCTCACTAAGTGCCTCAGTGGCAGTAAAACACATCCGTCTCACGAGCTCATAAGGCCTTTTTGTTAAACCACTTACATTAGACAATCTTTTTTTATCCCAACATTTTAGCGAGTTTGTACTTTCGCCATCCCCGGAGCACAATGAATCATGCCGTTTTATGACTTATTGGCCTGGGCTATACATCCGAATCAATTTTCATGGAAGTGCCGAAGAGATTAGTAATGATGTGCTGCGCAAGTCTATTGTGGAGATTTACTCCATCAGTCATACACCTGTAATATCCTCGAGACTTTACAGGACTTTACAGGATCTGCAGGTGTTGGCTGTTTCTATGCGTTACATTTGACCCTTAAAGCTACAGGTGTCTTTCAATACAAACTTTATATATTTAGTTATTATAAATGATGCCACACAATACTCTGTGTTGGCTATTAAGACAAAGCCATAGTATATGGACTGTCTGGTGCATAATTTCTATCAAAAATACACTGTGAGATACCGCAAGGCTCAGTTCTTGGTCCCTTGCTTTTTACATTATAAATGCTACCGCTAGGTGATTAGGTCATTAAAAACATGGAGTTAAATTCCATTGCTATGCCAACAACAACTCTATATCTCCTTACAACCTGATCATTTTTACAAAATTTTACAAAAACCTAAAATACTGCCTAACACTTGATGGATTTTCAGTTAAGTTCTTTTAGTCAGTCAAATATTTAGGGGTGATTTTTGATAGCAACCTGTCATTTGAAGGCCACATTTAAAACATCTGAAAACAAAGGCTGCTTCTGCTTCCATTACTGCTCCCAGTTATGTGTTAACCTTTACTGCTGAACTATTAACAAGAGCTGTTTATTCGTTAGGAAAATTGACCGAACTGCAGTCTTGGTTTATCTGTTATTTCTCTCTATAATGTAAAGCCTATAGTGCATAATTGTAGCCAACGGCTATGTATGAGAAAGTTTTACCTCTTGATTTATATTTGGTGACGATGTCTGTGGGTGTCACCATTCAAAATTAAAGCGCAACTTTTCGTTTTAATTTCTTATTGCTCATCGTCATAAATTAAATAAGGATACATGACAGCTAAGCAGGACAGCTGGGACGGGAAACCGTGGAACTCTGACCAATTTGAAGAGAGTTTACTCACACGTGACTTGTTTTAGCTATTTTGGTCCATTTAGAAACTTTGCCGTGTGAAAGCGAAGCGCACCAAGAGCACAGTGCAACATTGTAACAATTTTAATCCCTGTTTTGGAACAAAACAATCAATCTACAGGTGTGAAAGCACCCTTAAACTTTTATTTGTGTCTATGTCTATTGTATGTTAAGTGTGACTGTTATGAGTGTGAAAGGTGATTAGTGCGAGAGGAGAGTAGGGGGAGAAATGATTACAGGGAATGCGCCTTAATTTTGTGTGCAGTGCAGGTTGCAGTGTTGTGTGCTATTCGAAACACTGTTGTATTGATGTGCTAAACTCACTGTTGATAATTGCGTGTGGCCCTTGATGTCTATATCTCTCGGCCTTGTCCCCGCACTTAATTTGCCCTTGCTCTTGATTTTAAAGTAAATAAAGCATTTGCTCTTTTGTATGTCATCTCGACTGTTGTGTTCATTCTGACGGACATAAATGTCAATAAGGTTCATTACAATATTAATGATCCCGTGTGGACCATCACAGTCAGTGTTTTATTCCAATTGGCCTGATTTTACACTCAATTACACGATATGCCATTAACAGGTCTGGAACTCTAATTATTATTCAGCTATACCTAGTAGGGTTGTCAAAAGTATTTAGTTCAGTAATAATCGGTACTGAAACGTTAAAAATATTAATTTCCCGCAAAAATTTGAGCGCTGTTGAGTATGTTCTTAAGGTCATGGTGAACAGATGACCTTAACGACCAATCACAGTCATTTCTGTTGAGCATGTGAACACTGGCCAATCATGAGTGTTTAAATACGCACTCAACAACGTTCAAATGTTAGAGGGAAATGGATGTTTTTAAAATGTACGATTGGTACGATTTGGAACAAGTATATGCAGGTTTTGATCTATGGCACCATTAAATGCAAGTAATCACGTATTAGTAGTAGGCTAGCCATAGACAAACACACACACACACACACA
>CAIGQV010016716.1:180177-203499 GCA_903798115.1 Danio jaintianensis | reverse complement strand
ACACACACACACACACACACACACACACGTTCAAGCCAAGCAATCAACTCAGCTCTCAAACAGCCTCTCTATGTGAAACTTGGCAACTAGAACTAATGTGTCCTGGTTTGCAATGCTTTTCAAACTTTTTCTATAAATAAGCAGAGACTTCAGCGTCCCCAGACCACAGTGTTTGCAGAAGTAATGCACAGCGGTGGGTGGCCAGCGCCAGGCTAACGTGACGGACTCAGAGCGGCTGATTAACATGCTCACACAGTGGGAAGCGAGATTCGTGCCCCAGGCGTTGAGCTCCCATCAGCAGGGAATCCACAGAAGAGGGCCTGTAGATTAAGAACACCCGCCTCCTCACTTTGACTCGCACACGAATATTGACTGATCTGAACAACTAGCAGCTCAGGTTTCCACTTTCACTGGTCTTGACGAGACGCTGCTCAAAACGGCCACAAGAGATTGGCTGATCTATTATGCATGCGCAGTCATGAGTCAGCGGGGGAGAGCGCAAATGAACTATGAAATAAGTTTAGCAATTCATATAGGTCACATATAAGGTAGTACCAGATATGTTGCTAATTATCTCTGGGTTTAGTATTCTAATTAACATATAAGCCCGGTAATGCATTCAGGATTTAATAATGATATCAGTTGTTTAAATGTGGGTATCATGCTCATTTTGCCAAATGCAATATTCATTTTGAGCACCTATAGAGTAGTACTGCATCCATAATTTCTCCAAAAGCATTTAGTTTGTTAATACTTATAAGAGAAAAGATACAGCTTTCAAATTCTCTACTGAGTTTACTGTGCACATGTGCAGCACAGTAGTGATGCGCAGATGGCGGTTATATCCGCAGGCGCTGCGCATAAGCTGCGGGTCGGGTAATAAAAAAAATACATTGATTAATTTCAGGTGAGTCGGGGGTGGATGTAGTGGGACATGGCAGTGGACTTCGCAGAATAGGAAGATGAGACGCCCAAAATAATGGATGAAGTGCAAGAGTACTGTTCAAACTTTTAGTTAGAGACGTCATCAGAGGAAAATCTGCTATCTTTCTGGGAGAAACAAGATCACTTATTTACACGTCTGCAGCGCCTTGCAAGATGAATCTTGTGCATTACTGCAACAAGCAGTGCGAGCGAATGCTCATTTAGTGCAGCTGGCCGCATTTTGGAGGTGAGGCGGAATCGCCCGAATCCAGGCACAGTAGATGCTATTCTGTTTTTGCACAGTGCAAAGAATAAGGTCAAGTAAACATAGCTGCCATTTAGGCTGAAGTGGCACCATTTTTGTTATCTTTTTCCTGTATCTGTAAAAGCTAGAATTTCTTATTTTTACTTTATCTATTTGAAAATGAAGAAAATGTTGTCTAAAGACAAACTTTTGTTTTTATAAATAAATAAGCTTAAAATGGACGTTTTTAAAATTTTAGTATCGATTGGTACCGAATTCCAGTATTGTGCAACCCTAATTCCGCCTTACATCCGTTCTCAATGCAGGATTTTTCAGCTTTAAAACATTTTAGTCTGGGTGGGCCAGCCTTCAATCTGAGTGCCACCCTGGCCCTTATGTAGCCTCGCCACTGGTCCACACTTACAATGATATTTTTATGAACAGTTTTCCCTGCTTTTGTTTTTACAAAAAAAACTCTGTCCATGAAAATGCAAAAATGCACTGTGATGGATGCCAAACCAACAGGTGGTGATAATCACACTTTTATACTGAGTTCACACCAAACGGGGAATTAAGTATATTTCGCAAGTAAATTGCACAAGTCAATGCAAACTTAAGAACAGAAGTGGATTAGTGGTTGAACAATGTGGAATGCCCGATACACTTGCCGCGAATGTGCAGAATTTGCCTGTCGGTGTGAAGAGAGCCCTGTTGGCCAGTAAGAAAGGAGAAAACAGTCGCATGCTGGCCTCATGAGGCGAAAACTCCGATTGTAGCTTACACACAACCACACTGTACCCAGAGATTTGGAAAACCTTCACCCTGGCTGGAGTTTTCAGAAAGTTTCGGTTTCAGTCACCGGACACTGCATTTTTGTGTGGACAAACAGCAAAACCACATAGAAAAAAAAGTGTGGTTTTGAAAATACCTGTGTTTGTGTGAACAGCGCCTGAGAACAGGTATCTCTGAATGCAGATACCCCTCCCCCTCAAGAAAATGCAGAAACTGTATAATAACCCTTCCCCCTTAACACTCTAAATAACTCTGAAGTCAGAAAATTGCATGATAAACCCCCCCCACACACCAATTATAAGTAATTGCATCATTAGAATATTTTATTTAAATATATTTATGTGGTCTTAGCATGACCTTTACACACAAAAAAACCTTTACACACATTTAAAACCAAGAGATACTCGTGCCACCCAACAAACCATGGATTACATCTAATTCCAGATTCCGATTCAAAATCCGGGATTAAAAATACCCAGAGGACACGTAAAACTCATTCACAACCCTGAAAATCGGATCCTTGCCCACCATATGATTTTTACCTAAGAATTAATGTCAAAAATCTATTGGGAAATTACACCACTAGGGTAGAGAAGGCTGAGTTGAGTCGAGTAGAAATGAAAAACATCATAATAATCAACATTTTAGGAAGGAAATAAGAATGACGGGTAACCACGGTAAACTGCTCAGTAGTTCAGGGTGGTTGTCGGAACATAATTATATACCAAAGTGTATGTATGTCAAAGTGTTCTGTATGGTTGGAAGCCATTGCTAGGACAACACATACACTTAATACACTTCAGTGAACATGTACACATCACATCAGCTATAGACCATTTCAATGTGGTCATATCATTGGCCCATGAACATTTCCTGCTTGTTATCAAACTATTTTATAACTGTAACAAGAGGCAATTCAATCATAACTTAATGTTAAAACAGCTATCATAACATTATTTATCAATATGTGGCTCTTTTTGGATTCTCGGAAGCTATAGAAATTAAATATGTAAAACAGGAAATACGTTGGGACCATTGTTTTTGTTTACATCCCTCAAAATGGCCTATATACTATATAACTGCAGGTTAACTATGCTTATACATAATAACTTTAACTAATTAACTAGTAACTAATAGCCTTTAACAGTTAAAGTTATTAGTAATTAATACAGTTATGGTAACTAGTAACCTTAACTTTTCTGATTTTGATTGTAATGCAATAATGTGCACCATTCCTAAAAGATGCTTTGAAAGGATACTTATTGTGAAAATCCCTATACAAATAAACTTGAATTGAATTGCTACAGTATGTGGTTGCCAAGGCATTGCTATACAGTTGCACGCCCATTGGTATGTGGTTGCTAGGGTGTCCTTAAAGGCTATATTTTTGCAAGTCAAAAGAGAGCATCTGCTTCCAGTGCTAATAAACGTTCTATTCTATTCTATTCTATTCTATTCTATTCTATTCTATTCTATTCTATTCTATTCAGTAGACAAACATAATGGTTGTACAGCAAAGTTAGAGCAAGAATGATTATTATTACGGTTTTACATAAAACGCAAATGTAAACATACTCATTGTGACTTGAATGTGTAAATATTATATCAATGATTCAGTCCTCTATAATAATAATAAAGGCCGCTATCTTCCTCTAAATGAATTTAAGCAAATTAATACAAATAAAACAGTCTACATTTTCATTACTAGGTCAGTTCATAATGTCTGCGTAATTTATGGTGCTGTAAATAATGGATTTATGTGCATTCATGAATGTGTGGCAAAGAAAAAAAAAAAGCTAGATCTATAGATTGAGAATGAAAAAGATATTTATGTGGCCTTGGAGACTGGCCAAATGAAACCTCAAACCTCATGTTTCCTTCCAGTAACCCATTAGAAGCTGAATAAGGAAAAAACACACACACACACCACTTTTCCTCCGTTTGTTATGTTCTCACCATCAGAAAGCAGGAGTTGAATATAAATTCTTTGTGGAATACGAATACAATAATCAGGCATGACACTGTCAGCACACAATGTTTATTCAGATGCTCGATGGAGATGAAACATGTCAAGGAAATGTCAACCGACTTGACAAAGTGCCTACTATTGAGTGTGAAATTTCAGTTTTCGCTCTCCTTCTATGTAAAGCTTTTAGCTCTGATTGAAGACTAAAAGCGTGCGCCATGGCAGAATGTTTTGAGTTTTTTGGCTTTGTTGTGTCATATAGATATTTCGTACCGTAGATGAACTGCTTTCTTGCACTGAACAGGTACATTTGGGGTCAGTGTACAAATAACAGAACAAGCTGAATTTTCAAAACGGCTATCGAGCATGATATTCAAGCCAAAGTTTGTGTCATCTGGTAGAAAATCCTCAGGATAAAAAAAAAAGAAAAGAACAGTAAGACGTCATCTCATATCCTGATAACAATATGCATCAGGATACAGTGGGGGAAATAAGTATTGAACACATCACCTTTTTTCTTAGCGTGCTTTCACATCTGTGGTTCGGTTCATTTGGTCCGGACCAAGGGCAACAGATGCATTGTAGCATTTCTCCGCCGTTTTTGGGTCCTTTTCACACCACACTGATTGTTTTGGTCCGAACCAGTTGAAAAGAACCAAAATGCAGTCATGTGACAAAATCCACATCACTCATTGGCCAGATGTTATTGAATGTATTTTTCAATTGGTCAGAATTAACGTGCGGGAAAATGCCAATGGAACTCCCACAAGTAAACAAACCGGCAGACACAAAATGTCACTTTTTAGTCTGGAGGGACGACTGCGCTGGCTGATTGTGTCCCTGCTCATAGTATACTATATAGTTTGTATACATCACTTTAGACAAACTATACATTTGGAGAATGAAGCACGGCTGCGGCTGGAAAATAATGTTTTAATACATTGCAAACAGTGAAGGGGCATCGCAAGTCACTTCTGGAGGAGGCGTGAATTAATTCTGCTAAACCGCGTCATGGTCATCTTCGGGAAATATTACCAACGATCCATCAGGCAATGTTTTTCTCTCTTTCTCTCTCTGTTTAAAATTGTTGGTAAAGCACTGTCAACAAATATTTTTCCTCCACACCCCATAATGCACAGCGCACCGGATGCAGCAACTGGAGTAGTCCAAAAAGGCGCAGTACTTTTTTGCAGTTGGGTCTGTTTTAGTTCGGATCACTCCAGGGTTCGTTTGTAGCAATCGCACTCGAGTACGCACCAAAAGCAGACCAAAAAAGTGTACCGCAATCTCATTGAAGAGGGAGGGAAAACGAACTCTAGTGCGATTCAACGAACTAAATAAGGCAGGTGTGAAAACACCCTTAGAAAACATATTTCTAAAGGTGCCACTGACTTTTTTACAACCAAAGAAATCCATATATACAAAAGAAAGCAAAACTAATGTGTAATAAAATAAAATGACACAGGGAAAACGTATTGAACACATGAAGAAAGGGAGGTGTAGAAAGGCAGTGTAAGCCCAGACAGCAGCTGAAATCTATCAATAGTTCTTCAGCAACCGTCTGCCCTTCCTCAGTGTAAATGAATATTAGCTGCTTCAGTCCAACATCTACACTATCAGGATGATGAAGATAAAACCAGGGTGGGCATTTTAGCAGGACAATGATCCAAAGCACAGCCAAGGAAACTCTCAAATGCTTTCAGAGAAAGAAAATAAAGCTGTGGAATGGCCCAGCCAATCACCTGACCTGAATACAATAGAAAATATACAATAAATATCAGATTTGATAGACGAGACCCACAGAACCATCAAGATTTTGACACACTGCTGAAGTCTGTGAAAAACTCACACAAGAGCAATTCATGTCTTTAAGCTGCCGTCAGCAAAAAAGCCTTTTATATAAAGTATTAAATAGATTTGTGTCATTCCATCATTATTACACAACAAATTTTTTCAGATTATTTTATTTTTATGTTTGTATTGTTAAAATCTGGTTCAATTCCATGTTAACAGCTTCTTTAGAAATATTATACCCAGGAAAAAACATGACGTTGAATACTTTATTTCCCACTTTATATCCAGTTAGTTAATACTGACCACATGCAAAGGTCTATTTCTTTTTGACATTTTAAAGTATATGCTCAAATATGTGCTCATTTATATATGATCTTTTTCTCACTTTATGTAGAACGTCTGGGCAAATGTTTGATTAAAAATGTCGAAATGTATAATAAATATTAATGAAAAATAAAACACTCTTTAAAAACTAATTATTGCAGGCCCAACATAAAATAATATGCAAAATGTAAACACTGTACTTTCAAGCTTGCAACTTTCTCACCGTTTCTGTCTGCCTCCAGATTGGTTATCCAAATCATGGAAAAGTACTACTGTAAAACAATGTATTTTGTGACACTGCAAAATAAACGATATAGCACAATATGAAACAACATACTTTTTGTTTTGTGAGTACGATATATATTGTCATATTGCACAGCCCAATCTTAAAGCACTGGTCATCAGTGAGTGTTAATGGTTATTACAGTTTCAGTTTTGGGTGAACTATCCCTTTAGTTCTAAGTTATGCAATTATTTTCAAGTAGTTCAATTATAGCATATGTATTTGAAAATAAAACAGACTGCTGTAGCCATTCTACTTTCAGAGGAAAAAAATGAAGTAATAAAATATGATACTTGCATTTTTTTGTAATTATTTATGAAACATACCAACAATTTCTGAGTGACAACTACATTAAACACATTTTCAGTGTGAGGATACTGGGATTAATAGTTGAACATTATTTAGCTTGAATTAAAATTACTTAAAAATATGTAAATGTACCAAAATTATTATTATTATTATTATTATTATTAATAATAATAATAAATCTATATTTTTATTATGTTACAACTGAACTCTTGATTACATCAACTGTAAAGTACATACAGTACAGACCATAAAAAGCTTTCTTAAGGTTAACACGAACGCATCTAATTACATTCAGTTGCCGTGCTCTCAAATCATCGCTATTTAAATCCCCCAGAACATCACAGCCATGTACACGCAAACAACATATTAGAACTACATCAGCAGAGATTATGCAAAGATGTGCATTATCATTATCATGCAAACACAACAAAACAATGACGCGGCATGACCCTCCACCTTCGGAAGAGCCCCGGCACCCACGCACAGACGCCAAACGGAGAGTGAGGGTATTAATAAAGGAGCATGAATATGTTTGGGAGTCATAAATCCAATAGACTGGGAGCTCCGGAGACCTGCGGAGCCTGTAAATCTAATGATGGATGCAGAGGGAGAGTTTTCAGTCCCTTCAGCCCCTGAGTCAGCAGCTGCTGGAGACGCACACGGGAGCGGGGCATACATCAAAACTAAGGTCACCCCGCGTGACTGAAGCGCGCCGTGTCATCTGAAGCGCGACGGCCTTAGACTCCAGAAAGAGCCGCCGGGTTCTCAAGAAGCCGATGGCTGGCAAATCAGCCTGTGAAAGGCACCCCTGGGAATTTTTTAGGAGCAAATTACAGGTGGAAGAGAGAAACAGTGCTCAAAAATCAAGTGAATTGCTGACTCGGCCTGCATTTTATAGAGGTGCTGCAAGCACTGTCAGCCAGACTGGAATGTCGAACTGCCAATGAAATACATTCGCTGTTTGCAAAAACCCACAAATATACTAGAAAAAAGAACAAGTGGAGCTGAACATGGTGTTTGACCACAATGATTGGCTTGAATTCTTGCTTTCAGATTTCTGCTCCTCCTTTTGGAAGTGTACACATATACAGTTGAAGTTAGCCCTACTGAATTATTAGCCCTGTAAGAAGATTTTTTTCAACACATTTCTAAACATAAGTTTTAATAACTGATTTCTTTTATTTTTGTCATGACAGTACATACTATTTTACTAGATATTTTTCAAGATACTAGTATTCAATTTAAAGTGACATTTAACCTTAACTAGGTTAATTAGGCAATTCATTGTATAACTTTGGCTTGTTCAGTAGACAATCAGAAAAAAAAATGCTTAATAAAACAAATAATAAAACTAAAATACTAAAATAATACTGAATTAAAAAACTAAAATAATAAAAATGTTTTAGGGGTGGACGATTAACCGAAGGCAGTCTGCATGTGCATCATGCAATCAGAAGTAGGCCTGTCACAATATCTTTTTTGTACAATATATTGCATCAAAATATTAATTTATATATTAATATTATTAATAATATTTTATTAATAATATTTTTTATCTTCATTTTATGCCACTCATTATATAATGCCAGAATGACAATATTATATCACAATTCAATTAAGGGGCCTAATATTATAGATCTTAAAATGTAAAAAAAAAAAAAAATGTAACTGCTTTTAATCTAAAAAAACCCCAAAAACAAATAAGACTTAATCCAGAAGAAACATATTATAGGAATATTAAAAAATATTCCTTGTTCTGTTAAACATTATTTGGGAAATAGTATTAAAAATAAATAAATATATAAAAAAAGAATACAAAAAAAAAAATAATAATAATAATAATAATAAAATAAATAAATAAATCACAAGAGGGCTAATAATCCTAACTTCAACTGTATTAACAGGAAGAAACCAAAGTGGCATAATTTGAAACATATCCAAGACATCTTGCCAAATATATTTTAAGTTAAACAAATGCCAACTTGGTGGAAAATCAATCAATCAATCAAGCAATCAATCAATTAATCAACCAACCAATCAATCAACTAACCCAGCATGGCAGACATTAATTTTAGGACAAGCAGTAAAGATGGTTCGCACTCAATTTATTCAACAATACAACAGCAGAAAAGAAATACAAGCGTTTTGGCTTTGAGCCTTCGAAACTGACGACTGACACTGACGAAGGCTCATAGCTGAATTGTTTGTTTTTCTTTTCTCCTGTTGTATTGTTTAATAAATGATTGAGTGTGGACCATCTTTGTTGCTCGTCTTTTGATTTATAATGGATTGAATGATTAGACATATACAGTAGTCAACATTTGAAGTGGATCAAAAACGATTTTTAAAATCAAGAATGGCTGTTGATCAATAGATTTAGGTCAACTTTGATGAAAGGTTTTGATCCATTTGTGTTGACTACTGTATTTTTGAAAAAAAAAACAAAAAAAAAACATTCAGACACACAAACCTATACATTCCTATCTCCGCATGAATCCTAGTGCTCACAGACATGACCTGTACCCATTTATCCAATTTCTCATTAAAGTTTGTGGATTTAACACTCCAAACTCTTACTTTCTCTCAGAGTCGCCAGATTCCAAGGACTATCAGAACATTCCAGATTCATCGCCTCTACACTCAATATAATACGTCTTCTAAACTAAGCCCAAGCTAGAACATTAGTTCAACTTAGATATTTTTGCTCCTCCAGCATTTGATTAGTTGGCATTTATTCACTTTTAACTGCATGTCATCAAAAATATCTTTATATCAATCTCAGAATAAAAAGGAATTTTAGATTAAAGCTAATCAGAAAAAAATACTTATTTATTAGGGGTGGGTGATTAACCGAAGACAGTCTTCATCATGCAATCAGAAGTAGGCCTGTCACGATGTCTATTTTTAGTTGTAAGATATATTGCACCAAAGTATATTGCGATAAATTATATTTTTAGATCGTCATTTTAAGACCATTTTATGCCACTCATTATATAATGCCAGAACGACAATATAATAGCATCACAAATGAAAATGCACTCTTCCAAAGAACGCAATTTCATTCTTAGAAATATTTAATTTAATTATAGTCATTTTAACAATTTAATAGGGGTGTCAAAATTAATTGTTTCTTCGATGCACCACGATGCACATGCAGACAATTCGATATCGGTTAAGTAATAGATCATAACCGGTTATTAAGTACTGACGTCATTTATCTCATATGCGCTATGTCGCGGTAGAATACTATGGCGAAGGAGGCGAGGGCGAGTAAATAAAACGCTCCTAACTACTTAAAAAGCAGATAAATGTGCACAATTCACTGCTTGTGAGTTTGCTGGACAGTCTTTCACTGACACTGAAGAAGTTAAAGCACGAGCCGCTATTTCACTACTAGGGAAAAATGCTGCCTCTCTCTCACACTTTGGACATTTGACCCGCTTGCGTGTTCGTGAGGTTACTTTTCCTCTCCTCTCAGCTGTTAAAGCGATACTTGTGGATCCAGACACGAGCGTGCCTGTAGAGTGAGTTTTCTCCACTGCGTCTATTATGGATTACCTGTAGCTACGTTTCCATCCACCTATTTTTATGATATTTTATGATATTTATTTATATTTTATTTTGCGCATTTTGGATATGCGCATAAAAAAAAAATAGATTGATAGAAACGGTAAGATGCGCATAAATGTTGAAAATGCGCATAAAAAACGTATGCGCATAACTGAATAGGATAAACTTTTTATTCGATAAGAAAATATGCGCATAAACTACGATGGAAACACTTTTACCGAACAAATTCCAGTATGCGCATTAAAAGAAAGGTCATGTGATTTGGTTATAAGAGATCATGTGATGATAAAAATGTTTGTAAATGGACAAACCAGCAGGCTGAGCACATTGTAAAACATCTGAAATGTTGTTTTGTTCATTCTAAAATGCCTTAACCATTTCAGTATTAGTGTTATTATATTATTAATGACCTCCAGAATTGTTAAGAGCGTCTGTGCTCCGCATCTCACGCCTTCAAACGCCACCACGCGTTCACTGCGTGTCAGCATTGCCTTCTGAGGCGCAAGTCATTTATTAAATAAAGGAAAGATTCACACAGCTTCTCCTACCTCAGCAAATTCCGTTTTTACTGTTGATATTTGGCGCCATTTAATCAGGAAGTGACGATTTTGTTCTCTTTGACTAGTTGGATGGCAACGCTGCATTATTCGCACATCTTTTATGCGAAATTCCAGTTTTGCGCATAAAGTTAATTCGCATTTTTGGATGGAAACATAGCTTGTGATAGCCGCGTATTATGCGCATATAGACTGTTACTGCGGCTGTTCTTCCCGCGTCACTCATCGATGAACAGCGCTTTCATTTTTAAAGCCAATCGCAGCCCTTTCTGTTGAGTGGGTGAAGACAATGACCAATCATAAAAAAAAGCAAGCGGGATAATATTATAATATTTACATTAGTTTATTTGCTATAAATGTTCATGTTGTCTTCTGTGCATGTATTGGAGTTTTGTCTAAAACATTCAAAAAGAGTGTTTTCTTTGAGCAAGTAAAATTAAAGGTACAGTTCATATATCTTACTGCTTGTATCAAAGGACAAAATTGTATTACAAATAATATATTAATATTAATATATTTATAGATTTTAATTTTTAAAAAATTCTTGTGTTGTGAAGAAAAAATCTAATTATGTATGGAAAGAATCGTCAGTGCACCGTGATGCACCGAGATATCGAATTGAACTGAATCGATGGCATGATAATCGTAACCGAACCGAACTGTGAGACCAGTGTAGGTTCACACCTCTACAATTTAATAATGAGGCATTGGAATCAGAATGTGAAAACGCATATCCTAAATAAATAATAAGAATAAATGTTAACAATAAAGTGTGAGGTAAAAAGTAACAGAGGCTGCGATTTCTGCTACCAGATCTATTTTTAATTGTCAGAATCCCACATGAAAATATACTAAAGTAATTTATAGTAAATACTATAGTGTTTTTTAACCATACTGACACTGACACCTCCAATAGAGATAGGGATGTTGCACAATCAGCAAAAATGTTGCTAGAATTGGTTTTTATGTATGGGCGATATATATTGCATCACCAAAAATGATCGCGGTCATGTCCGTGTGTTGTGGGCGAAGTCTATATATTGATTATTGTGACAGGTCTAATCAGAAGGAGCAATATTTACTACACAGCATTGTAATTCACTGACAAACTACACAAAATCATGTTCAAAAATGAATTTAATCAGACAATAAGGACATTGAGATAAACCTTCTGTGATGATGACAGCTGTTTGCGTAGCTTCTTAAAGAACTTACGGCTCTGTGTAGTAAATGCTGCACATGAAAATACCACAACATGTTTTTACTCCAAACTCACCTCATAACTTCAGTCGAGTGTTTGAAATCAATCCTTCTGTGAGAAGATTCCATAGTCATGTGATTATTAATCAAGCTGAATCAATGAAAGTAGTTAAATATTCTGTTTATAAAGCTTGGCAATTGGGTTTCTTCTTCATGGGTGTTTGAAGTTTCCACATGAGAGCACCCTCTGGCCTTCAGAGGAGATTTACTACTGGTCACAGAACCGTGCTTCCCTGACAAGATGTGCATGACAATTCCAGGTTTGCTCAATCGCGTTTGTGATTTCATATCAATTAATCACCTAGCCCTACTCTTTATTTACATTAAAAACAACGCAGACCAATAAAATATGCTTCACAGTAATTTCAGTCGAAATGATGGTAGTTTTTGACCTATTATTGAATATTAATGTATACGTTTTGTATGACCTAAAAGACACCTTGTAAAAACAGCTGTCATGTGAAATTAGTTAAACAATAGAAGTATGAACCTACACTGGTCTCACGGTTCGGTTACCATTATCATGTCATCGATTCGGTTCAATTCGATATCTCAGTGCATCACGGTGCATTGACGATGCTTTCCACACACAATTTTATATTTTATTTTATATAAAATTTTATATTTTACTTCACAGCACTATAAGAATTATATAAATATATATTCATATATTATTTGTAATACAATTTTGTCCTTTAATGCAAACTGTCAGAACTGTACCTTTAAAAACTCAAGTACATGCAGAACAACATGAGCATTTATAGCAAATGAACAAATGTAAATATCCCGCTCGCTTTATGAGCCCTGTCGAGCAAATTATTACACGCCTATGATTGGTCACGCGCTCAACAGAAAGGGCTGTGATTGGCTCTAATGCTCTGGCGTGTTCACCGATGAGTGACACTGATAAACGGCAGCGGTGATCACAGCTGATCCACGATAGATGCGGTAGCGAAAACTTGCTGAATCTACAAGTATCGCTATAACAGCCGAGAAGAGAAGAAAAGTCACGCCCACAGGTCAAAGGGCCGCAGTGAGAGAGAGAGAGAGAGAGAGAGAAAGAGAGAAATGGAGTTTACTTTCATTTTCTCAATCGCGGTGAAACAGGGCTTCTGCTGTAACTTCAGTGTCAGTGAAAGACTGTCCAGCAAACACATACGCAGTGAATTGTGAGGAGTTTGTGTTTTTAAATAGTTGGGGCGTTTTAATTACTCACGGTCTCCTCCCTCGCCATAGTAAGCTACCGCAATATAGCACATATGAGATAAATGATGTCAGTACATAATAACCGGTTATGATCTATTACTGAACCGATACCGAATTGTCCGCGTCTGCATTGGGGTGCACCGAAGAAACAATTAATTTTGACACCCCTAATTTAAAGCAAATAAACAAACGTAAATATTATCCCGCTTGCTTTTTGAGCGTTGTCAAGCGAGTTGTTAAACGCCCATGATTGGTCACGTGCTCAACAGAAAAGACTGCGATTGGCTCTAACGCTCTGACACTGTTCACCGATGAGTCACACTGATAAACTGACGCGGCGATCACAGCTGATCCATGATAGACGCGGTGAAAACTCGCTCTGCAGACACCCTCATGTCTGGATCCACAAGTATCGTTATAACAGCCGAGAGGAGAGGAAACGTCACGCCAGCAGGTCAAAGAGACCACACTGAGAGAGAGAGAAAGAGAGAAAAATGGAGTTTACTTTCATTTTCTCCATAGCAGTGAAATAGGGGCTTCTGCTGTAATGTCAGTGTCAGTGAATGACTGTCCACTGTGTCCAGCAAACACACGCAATGAATTGTGCAGAGTTTCTGCGTTTTAATTACTCGCGCTCAGCTCCCGCACCATAGTATTCTACCGCGACATAGCGCATATTAATAAATGACGTCAGTACGTAATAACAGGTTAGGATCTATTACTGAACCGATACCGAATTGTCCGCGTCTGCATCATGGTGTACCGAAGAATTAATTTTGACACCCCTATAAAACAATAAAATAAAATAAAAAATAAAATCTGCTTACACTAGGATTTGTCACGACATGGGACGAATGTCCATCCGCCACGTCATCACAGTTTTTTTTCAAATGCTTAAACATTAAAAGTGATACTTGAGACTAGGCATGGGATGATAACCGGTTTCAAGGTTTACCGTGGTTTGGAAAAGTCTCTTTTTTTTTTTTTTTTTTTTTTTAACGACTATTTTTAGGTTTTTAGGGTAACAGTATCTCCAGCAGAAAAGGACCCTCCACATCAAAATCCATTGATCAGCCCACGACTTAGGAAACATTTGAAAAACCCATCGCTTATACACCAACACCCAAGCATGCTATAGACCGAACAGTGCAGCGGCTTTACTTTATATCGAATAAAATAAAGATATCCAAAGATGCCTTTTTAAGTTGTAAAGAAATCTGTTTTTGAAACCAATGAAGACAGCAGGAGTCTATGATTTATTTGAATTATTTAGCCTGACATGTTTACTGTTCCAAAATATTATAAATGTTTCTTAAAATAAAATATATTGGGTTAATTGGGGAAAAAGATTGTTGTTTTCTACCCAGACATTTAAAAAAGAATATATTTCAGGGCAGCAATCACAATATTTCTATCCAAGGTTATCAAACCGTCAGAATCTTAAACTGGTCCATACCTACTTGAGACTCACTAAGTGAATACTATAAACTCAATTTGCTATTGTAAAGCTAACTTTTTTGCTAAACTCTAAACACAGGCCCCTACAATACCCACATTACTGGAAGCTAACAGCTCTTGTGTCTTATTGGGAAAACACTTGCGTTCAAAATGGCTCACTCATCTGCTAATTACTTACACCAAGTGATTACGTGCTTAAACACTTATGGCTAATTTGTTCACTTATAAATAGAAGTAGAAATGAGTACTTTTCGTGGAGTGCATACTGTCCTGTGGTGACAGAAATGAGGGGGCATGAAGACACCACTCCAGACTCTGTTTAGCAAGAGAGATCATTGCAAGTTGATTCTGTTTTGTGGCCAGTCCCAAACAGGAGACTTTTGTATTTTGCGTATTTGTTTTCATTCTTCAAATATATGTTCCGTCTGTTACTGTTGATCCCATAGTGAAATACAATGAAAAGATGACATTTTGAGAATAAAATATTTATCCCCGACATTTCTATTTATAGTGAACATATAGACAAAAGACAGACAGCACATACTACCTTAGTAGATATTTTTCAAGATACCAGTATTCAGATTAAAGTGCAATTTAAAGACTTAACTAGATTAATTAGGCAAATTAGTGTAATTAGGCAAGTCATTGTATAATGATGGTTTGTTATGTAGACAATCGAAAAAAATATTGCTTAAGGGGGCTAAAAATACTGACCTTAAAATGGTTTAAAAAAAAAATAATTTAACTGCTTTTATTCTAGCCAGAATAAAACTAATACGACTTTCTCCAGAATGAAAAATATTATAGGAAATACTGTGAAAAATTCCTTGCTCTGTTAAACATCATTTGGGAAATATTTGAAAAAGGGAAAAAAAATACAGCAGGGCTAATATTTTTGACTTCAACTGTATATTGCTACTTATTTTATGCTTGTACATTAAGTTACCATGCAAAAAATTAAAAGTTTAATGTTCAACTTTTTACATGCTTTGTCAGTGCAGAGTTTTTAAGAAATGGAGCAATAGTTTCAAAAACAGTGTGATCATTTATGAAAAAAATGTTTATCACAGATTAAACATTATAGAATGGAATTTGACAATTGAGTACGTAATGTAATGTAATGTAATGTGTATTTATATAGCGCATGTATCGTGTATGGCCAAACACCCAAAGCGCTTTACAATCATGAGGGGGGATCTCTCCACACCACCACCAGTGTGCAGCATGCACTTGGATGATACGACGGCAGCCACAGGACAACGGCGCCAGTGTGCTCACCACACACCAGCTATAGGAGGAGTGGAGAGACAGTGATAGAGCCAGTTCAGTGGATGGCCGTGATGGGTAAGGGCCGATGGAGGGAATTTGGCCAGGACACCAGTGTTACACCCCTACTCCTTTACGAGAAGTGATATGGGATTTTTAATGACCACAGAGAGTCAGGACCTCGGTTTAATGTCTCATCCGAAAGACAGCGCCCACTGACGGTATAGTGTTCCCTTCACTATACTGGGGCATTAGGACTTACACAGACCGCAGGTTGAGCGCCCCCTTCTGGCCTCACTAACACCACTTCCAACAGCAACCTAGTTTTTCCATGTGGTCTCCCATCCAGGTACTGACCAGGCTCAGCCCTGCTTAGCTTCAGTTAGTAACTGGTCTTGGGCTGCAGAGTGATATGGCTGTGGCACGTATACATGGACACCAATATTCTGATTTAAAAATGATTAAGACAATACTCTGAATAAGCGTCTACCATGTAAATACAGATTTTCGATTAATTTAATCTGATTAAGGTCATAATCGAACTAAACAGAAATCAAATTAAAACGTGGAGTATTCCTATTTTAGTGGCATTATTGAAGTATTCAATAATCAATCAAACTATTACCGTTGTGTAGGATTTTCGCCGCATTTTGCGACAGGATAGTCCATACACACACGGCTGTTTGACACTATTCTCTGCACTTCCCGAGTCAGTGAAGGATGACAGACACCTGCATCGTGAAATGCTGAGGTTTTTTTTTCCCATACAGTATGCGGTATCAAATTCTATTAAAACAACACTCTTCCAGCAGTTCATACTTGCATCCAATATCTCGTTTGTCACGGGGGGAAATGAAATGTTCCTGAATGAAAGTGAAACTGCCAAACTGCAGTTAAACTCGACAAATTAAAAATGAAACCCCCGAAATGTGGATAGCGTGTTGACGCAATGACGTTAATCGAATTATGTGTTATAACATGTAAAACGGGATCATGAAAGGAACATTCAAAAAGCAACTTAAATGTCTTCGACACCTTTAGTGTCTAAAAGTGAAATAGTAAGAAAGTAGTGCAGTTGAACGTGTCGCAAAATTAAACACAAAATGGCTAAAATCCCATATGGTGCAATGACAAACACGAACTGTTGTTGTGTGAAACGCTGGAGGAAACTAGTGTCGAATGGTGACGTAATGACCAGTTTTAGGGGTAACACATTACAAGTAATGCAAGTTACGTAATAATATTACTTTAACAAATATTATTTCTTAATTTTTTTACTTAAAAAAAAAAAATGTAATGCGAGTTACTTTTTAGTTTAATTAATTCGCTTTTAAAAAATAAATTGCTGAATTAAAATTAATGTTGAGTCCCACACTCAATGAGAGAATTTTCTCCCTGCAGAAACAAACAGAAACCTGTACATTTCTGCGCTGGAAGTATTCTCATTATTCTGGACGCATGGAAGAAAAGTAAAAGGGGATTGTGTCAAAGGTCATTTTACTTCACTAATAAGACAAAAATTACAAAGGCATCAAACACATTGCATTAACTTTCATTAATCTGTATATATTCCCAGAGATGGGTTGCGGCTGGAAGGGCATCCGCTGCGTAAAACATATGCTGGATAAGTTGGCGGTTCATCCCGCTGTGGCGACCCCAGATTAATAAAGGGACTAAGCCGAAAAGAAAATGAATGAATGAATGAATAATCTGTATATACTGCATGTAGTAAAAGTAACACAACTAGTTACTTTTTTGGGTAGTAACTCAATATTGTAATGCATTACTTTCAAAAGTAACTTTCCCCAACACTGGTGATGACGTTACTCGAACGATGTACTAACATGCAAAACGGAAACATGAAAGGAACATTTAAAAAGCAACTCATGTAAACACCTTAATCATATTATTGTCTTATTCAGATTAAGGCAAATCATTAGACTACTGGTGTCCATGTAAACATAGTCACTGTGAAACAGTCTGGTTGCAATTTGCTTAAAATATACTTTTTTCACATTTTCGGGATTCTTAGCATCAGAAGTCGTCATAGTTGGGTGAACGTAGAGTGCAGTGAATGGGAGAGTACAACAAATAATATTTTTTACAATCTTATTTTCTCAAACAAAAAAAAACAACTAAACTATAGTGTTATCAAGACTTTCAGAAAAAGGAAAAAGATAGTGTGAGACCGATAACAGCAACAAGAAAAGAGAATAACTTAAAATTTACTGCCCCGCATCCATAGACACTGCGTTAAGGCTGATTTATACTTCTGCGTCAAGCACACTTGTATAATTCGGAGCAGCCATCGCGCTGTTGCATAAAAATTAAAAAAATTTATTAAAAAATGTAACTACACATGATGCATAGCGCAAGCTCTGTGATTGGTCAGCCTGGTAGCATGATGAGTGTGAGCGGTGCTGAGAGCCACGAGCCCAATGGAGCAAGTGTTTACAAGTGTCAAGTCCCGTGAAGGAGCTGCAGTTGGAAACTTTTGTTTACCTTACCTTTTTGTGTTTACCTTATGATTAAAGTTGTTGCATGTCTGCCGGTTCCCACCTCTGAATGAGCGAGTTTGAGCTACTTGTACATTAAGGTAGCGTTCAGAAAAAACAAAACACCCGCGAAGAAACTCGACACAGAGGAACATAAAAACCTACTGCCAGCTAGCATTTCGGAAGCATTATTGCAAAGCAACACAAACACTCGCATATGTATAAATGCACGACAGGCAGGCGCCGTGGGTCACGCCAATCACTCGACGCAGAAGTATAAATCAGCCTTTAGAAACACCTTGCATAAGTGGTAATTAGTTTTTTGTAATTTGATACAAAGATGATATAATATATACGCAAATACACAAATGTGCATACTTTTTAAACAAAAATCTAAATATTATAAACTTTCATTGATTTAAGATGCTGATGACTGTTTAGCGCATCATAACAGTCTTGTGAAAAGGTTCCATTGGAAATCAGAAAGCTGCAAAGTACTATTTATACAGCACGCAGATCTATCTAGAGCTTTCCAAATGACCCTTCCATATCGCCATGTACTGTAGACAGCAGGGCGTTTGACTCCAGTCAGCGGCAGGGTGTCGGAGAGAGTGTTTGGAAGTGACTGAGACACAGGGCTGACATTAACGATGTAATTAACACAGATAACCACGGGCTTTGCTCTGGAGAACCAACCGTGTGTTGTTTGTTAAAGGCTGGGCTTCTGCTCGGGAGCTAAAAATATCCTCGCTCGGCAGCAGGGTGGAAGGAACATACAGTATGTCAGCGCAATGATGCCACTCATGCTCACCGTCTGCGGTCCCACATGTCAACTCATGGCCGCTTCACAAACGGGATGCGTGACATCAGTGACGAAGTGAATCGGACAATCAGAGGCATGAGTCAGGCAGAAGTCGGCAGACACTGCACAGATGCACAGCACAGATTGCCTGATTTATCGCAAAGACAAGCCACAAACAAACATCCTGAAATGCATTCAAAACAGTCGGATACGGTAAAGCTCCAGTAGATTAACAAACAATTCGGAAGAGACACTGCTGAAGTTCCCTATTATGCTTTTTCAGATATTACCTTTCATGTAGGGTGCAATGTAGAGTTGAAGTGTGAAGTGTCTACAGTGCAAAGTTTTAAAGAAAAATGGAGATGGTAAATGGAGATATTCATTCATTCATTTTCCTTCAGCTTCAGGTTGATTTATACTTCTGCGTCGAGTGATCGGCGTGACCCACGGCGCATGCCTTGCGCGTAGCCATCCATTTATACTTCTGCGCGCTGTTTGTGTTGCTCTGCAATAACACTTCTGAAACACTAGCTGACAGTAGGTTTTTATGTTCCTCTGTGTCAAGTTTCTTTGCGGGTGTTTTGTTTTTTCTGAACGCTACTTTAATGTACAAGTAGTTCAAACTCGGAATGGGCGGACATGCAACAACATTAATCATAAGGTAAACACAAAACAAAAGTTTCCATCTGGAGCTCCAACAAGGGACTCCACACTTGTAAACAATGGCTCCAACGGGCTCGCGGCCCTTGACCCCACCCACACTCATCACCGCTACCAAGCCGACCAATCACAGAGCTTGCGCTACGCATCGTGTGACGTGTAGTTACATTTTTTGAGAGGTGCGCGTCAGTGTTGGCGTCAGCCACGGCGAGGGGTATGCGGCCGTGCAGAGGCTGCGCCAGACCATACGTGTCGCAGAAGTATAAATCAGCCTTTAAGGTGCTGAGAGCCGCGAGCCAGATGGAGAAATTGTTTACAAGTGTGGAGTCCCGTGAAGGAGTTCAAGATAGAAACCTTTGTTTTGTGTTTACCTTATGATTAAAGTTGCTGCACGTCCACCGGTTCCAACCTCTGAATGAGCGAGTTTTAGCTACTTGTAGCGTTCACTCTCACTCACTCATAATTTTTTCGGTTTAGTCTCTTTATTAATCTGGGGTCGCCACAGCGGAATGAACCGCCAACTTTAAACAGCATATGTTTTACGCAGCGGATGCCCTTCCAGCTGCAACCCATCACTGGAAAACACCCATACACTCTCATTCACACACATACACTACAGACAATTTAGCTTACTCAATTCACCTATACCGCATGTCTTTGGACTTGTGGGGAAAACCGGAGCACCCGGGGGGAAACCGGAGCACCCGGAGGAAACCTACGCGAACACGGGGAGAACAGGCAAACTCCACACAGAAATGCCAACTGACCCAGCCGAGGCTCGAACCAGCGACCTTCTTGCTGTGAGGCAACAGCGCTACCTACTGCACCACCGCACCGCCCTACTTGTAGCGTTCAGAAAAAACAACAGCGAATAAACTCAACACAAAGGAACAAAAACCTACTGGCAACTAGCATTTCGGAAGTGTTATTGCAGAGCAACACAAACAGCATGCAGAAGTATAAATGCACAACTACGCACAAGGCAGGCGCTGTGGGTCACGCCGATCACTCGACACAGAAGTATAAATCAGCCTTTAGTCCCCGATTTATCAGGGGTTGCCACAGCAGAATGAACCGCCAACTACTCTGGCATTTGTTTTACACAGTGGATGCCTTTCCAGACGCAACCCAGTACTGGGAAACTAAATGGAGATATTGTTATTCTTACTTCCTACACAAATGGTTTTAATACACTTGCATAATGCCAGTATATGGTCTTCATTAGCTCCCTTTGATCAATAGCTATATTTCCTTCCAAAAATGCTAATTAGACTTACATGCAAAACTGGAATATTGCATAAAATATTTGCAAATAAAGCACAGTTTCCATCCAATGAGTCATGAAAATAGGTATGGATCCTTGAACCAAACATTTCAGACATTGCACAGCAAAAAAAAAAAGCTTTTCTTGCGTAGTTTCTAGCCGGAAAATCAGAAAAAATAAATCAAGAAGCATTTTCTAGACAAGAAAAAAATATTGTCTTGTTTTAAGAAATAATGTCAAAATTTGGTGAGTTTTTCTTTTTAAACAAGCTAAATAATCTGGCAATGGGGTAAGCAAAATAATCTTGTTTTCATTTTGACATAACACTATAATGCCTACCTTGTTTTAAGGAAAAACTCACTTAATTTTGACACATTACTTCTTAAAACAAGACAATATTTTTAGCTTTTCTAGAAAATTCTTCTTTTTTTAGAATTTTTTGATATTTGGACTAGAAACAAGACAAAAACTTTAAGTAAGAAAAGCATTTTTTTTGCAGTGTGTGTAAAAAAAAGAGCTGATGCTAAAGTGTGTATCAAGAGAATTTACTTTTCTACAATACAATTACATCCATGCGATCTCTAAACAAAGTTAGGAAAACCAAAAATAGAACAATATGCGCCCTTTAAACATCCATGCAATTATTCATTCCACATATATATTTTTTATAGTAGACAATGTTCTTTAGATTCTTTAAATTAAGGAAAAATAAGGTTTGTTAAAAGGCTCTTTGAGATTTGTTCTCTAATGGGATTGGTCACAAAATCCCTCCCCACACCACCCATTGAAAACTTTATTTTGAAGAGTGTGTCATGGAGTAATCCAAACCGGGAAGACATCATTTGATACATATATGGTATTTTATTTTACCCTGGAGGTCTACAGATAAAATTAGTCAAGGTTTCTTGCAGCAAAAAGTCATAATTTAGTTTTTCCATGCTCAACCTCGAAGTTCATTTCCGAGAGGAGAAACGCAGATTGAGGATGACATTGAAATTGCTAGTGCACCAAGACAACAATATTATTATTTTATTTTTTTTTTTTGCAGATGTCATGTGTCCTTGAGCAGTTAGAGGTGATTTTATTCCCAAACAAATCAAATTGCATTTTATTTACAAATATGGGTTCTACGATGCGACATGACTTTCACAAAAATGTACGTCCTTGCAAAGCATCATCCTCATTGAACCCACTTCCTTAACTTTAAATTGGTTTATAAAATGTCCAATTAGCATACAAGATCAAAACTACAGATTTGTTTTAAATGTTGATTTTGCTCTCAATGCAAATGAGAAAAAGTATTGTTGTTTTAGTCCTTTTAATTAAAAGTTTAAAAAAAATTTGTTCAAATAAAGCTAAAACAAACTAATTAATGAGTTATGGAAAAACTTGAAAAACAAAATGCAACAAATACATTGAATTTATTACTAGTTTAAATTCTAAAATGAATACAAACTAATACTTAACTGAAATTGAAATTTTCATTCATTCATTTTCTATTCGGCTTAGTCCCTTTATAAATCTGGGGTCGCCACAGCGGAATGAACCACCAACTTATCCAGCATATGTTTTACAGCCTTCCAGCTGCAACCTATCACTGGGAAACACCCATACACTCTCATTCACACACTACGGACAATTTAGCTTACCCGATTCACCTACAGCGCATGTCTCTGGACTTGTGGGGGAAACCGGAGCACCCGGAGGAAACCCACTAGGAGAACATGCAAACTCCACACAGAAATGCCAACTGACCCAGCCTGATCCAACTGATATATATATATATATATATATATATATATATATTTATTTATACACGCACACACACACACACACTTTGTTTTTTGATGAAACCAATGATGGATGGATGGAACCTAGGAAGGGAGGGCAGATGGATGGACGGAGTGATAGATGGAACCAAGAGTGAATGAATGGATGGACGGATGGAACCAAGATTGAATGAATGGATGGAGGGAGTGATGGACAGATAGATGGAACCAAGAATGACTGGATGGAGTGATGGACGAATGGATGGAACCAAGAATTAATGAATGGAAGGATGGACAGATGGATAAATGAAACCTAGAATGAATGAATAGATGGAGGGAGTGATGGACGGACGGATGAAACCAAGAATGAATGAATGGA
>CAIGQV010016716.1:164804-179777 GCA_903798115.1 Danio jaintianensis | reverse complement strand
CATACATTTTATTTAGTAGTTACAATTTTAACTTCATAATGATAAAAACTAAATGTTTTACAATATATATAACAATATTTTGGGGAAGCCTGCAATATTTGTGCATAAACTGGTTGAAACTTACTTTATCTTCTAAAGATCAAAGGTTTTCAAAGTGCAATGAACTTTCATTTTAGAAGAGCAATGAAAAGTTGGGGTTTAATTCACAGAATGACCTCTGTAAGAATACTGACATATCTATTTCAAGGAAAACTGGGTCATAGATTGTTTTTGTTGCCGGGCTGTGCTATAATAAAGCTCTGTTCCCCTGCTGGCAGTGTAGGCTGGCCTTTTCCTTCCCTGATCATTAGATACATTTACTTACACTGGGTCACTAGTGCTTGAGCAGCGTGAGACGCGGCTTAATGTAGCCAGCTGGCACTGCGGCATTAGAAAAATGAGACAGAGCAAAGAAGCATGAACTAGACTGCTGTTTAGAACATATAAAGTAATCAGAGAAAACAAATACGTGCCATTTAAATGACAGTGATGGATGGAATGGATTTCTCTATAATGAGGACATAATGTGTATTAGCCATTTGTTGTGGAATGTATTTGATCTTGTGTTCAGTGCATCTACTCCTTCCATGCGGTTTATGTCCACTTAATGAAAATGTCATCATTGCTGCCTTTTTAAATGCTTTGGTTAATGACATACATGATAAACAGATTGACAAAGTGATAGATAGAATGCTAGAAAAACAAACAATGAAAAAAATGATAGAACCCCAGATAGAATGATAGAACAATCTAAATAAATGCCTATGGACAAAAAGATGGATGATGAACGATTAATAGAATACAGATAAGGCAATGGATAAATAGTTGGAACCAAGGATGAATGGAGGGATGGTTGGAGCCAAGGATTGACAGATCGAAGGATGGATGTATGGATGGTTGGAATTAATGATGGTCAGATAGAACCAAAGATGGGCAGATGGATGGAACCAAGGAAGGACAGTTGGACTGAACCAAGGAAGGATGGAAGAAAGGACAGATGGATGCATGGAAGGTACAAAGGATGGATGGAATGAATGTAGGATGGACAGAACCAAAAAAGGACAAATGGACAGAACCAAGAAAGGAAGGAAGGAAGGAAAGAAGGACGGACAGAACCAAGGAAGGAAGGAAAGAACAAGGGAAGGAACCAAGGAAGAAAGGAAGGGGAAGGAAGGACGGACGGACAGAACCAAGGAAGAAAGAAAGGAAGAAACCAAGTAAGGACGGACGGAACTAAGGAAGGAGGGAAGGAAGCACAGACGGATGAAATGGAACCAAACAAGGGATGGATGGACGGAACCAAAGAAGCAATGGACAAATAGATGGACAGATGGACTAAACCAATGATGGATGGATGGAACGATGAAACCAAGGAAGGATGGACGGAATCAAGGAAGGAAGGTAATAAGGAAGGACAGAACCAAGGAAAAAAGAAAGGAGGGAAGGACGAAATCTAGGAAGGAAAGAAGGACAGAACCTAGGAAGGAAGGAAGGAAGGAAGGAAGGATGGATGGATAGACGAATCCTAGGAATGAAGGAAGGATGGGTGGAGTAAAGGATATATGGAACCAAATATGAATGGATGGAAACAAGCATGGATAGATGGATGGAACAAACAAAGAAAGGATGGATGGACAGAACCGAGGATGGATGGATGGATGGATGGAACCAAGGACAGATGGATAGTGAATAGATGAACAAAAAAATGATGGATAGATGGATGGAACCTTAGAACAATAGATGGATGGAATATACATAATATGATGAATGAGTGGAAACACAGAATAATGGACAAAAAGCTAAACTGAATGAAATATGATAACAGAATGATAAAAAAAACCCATAAAATTACATGACTACAGCTGTTTTTGTTAAATTGGCCATTACAATACCCATAAAACGAGTAAAGTACGTACAAAGTAATCATTATGCTTTATAAATCATAGAAAAGAGCCACCATAAGGAGATTTAGGTCATTTTCCTTACAAAAAAAAACAAGCTAGGTCTATTGCACTGTCAAAGTCACACAATCATATTCCTTCACAGGATTCAAAGGAAAGATTCTGCAACTGTTCTCAGGAAATATATTACACTTCAACAGAGAGATGTAAAGCAACAGTGCTTTAACTGCTGCAAAATGTAGTAGGGTTGCACGATACTGGAATTCGTTACCAATCGATACTGAAATTTAAAAAATGTCCGTTTCCCGCTGACATTTGAGAGCTACTAAGCACGTTCTTAAACAGCGCTGATTTGCCGTTCATGTGCTCAACAGAAATGACTGTGATTGGCCGTAAAGCTCATCAGTTCACCGAACTCACCGCTGTTTATTGAGTGTAACCACAGATACAGGGACACTGGAGCGTTTTAAAGCCGCGATTCATCAGCGGATGGCTCGTATGTCAGCTTATAGACAAACCAGCTGATCGACGTGACTTTGAAACGCTCCAGTGTCCCTGTATCTGTGGTTACACTCAGTAAACAGCGGTGAGTTCGGTGAGCTGATGACCTTTACGGCCAATCACAGTCATTTCTGTTAAGCACGTGAACACAACGGCAAATCAGCGCTGTTTAAGAACGTGCTCAGTAGCGCTCAAATGTCAGTGAAAAAAAATGGACGTTTTTAAAACTTCAGTATCGATTGGTACAGAATTCCAGTATCGTGACAACCCTAAAAGGTAGACATACCAAATATTAAAAGTATATAAAGTCACCTGATGTCGTGCTCAGGACAACCCACCGCACATTTCATGAAAATTACATAATGAAATCATGTTTTCACACAAAAAAATTCAATATTTTCAGATCTGTCAGGTGTTCCAATAATGTTGGCCACCAGAAAGACAGACAGTTAATATAGATATATTTAGGCCTACAGTACATATGCATGTCTTAACAAATAAAATAATTGTGTTTCTCTCTCACTCTTTACAAAGTGAATGATTCATTAGCTTACAGAATAATGAGCTCATTTCCCGTTCACTGATTTCATAATAGGTCATCTAAGAGTAGAACAGAGACCGGATACTCCAGAAAGTAGGATATTTCCCCTGCATCTCCATGCCATTCCCTTGAGGTTTAACAAGGTGGAAGATCTTCTAAAGCATGAGAGTAAAACAGCCACTCTGGACTCATTAATCACAACATACAAAAATAGCCGCTTTGATCTATTAGGTGTTGATATATTATATTTATTCATATATATATTTTTTTTTGATTCTGCAGATTCTTCCCTATGACAGCATTAAGGGCAGAATTACCTTATTTAATTTGGTGCGTTTAGATGCGCATGGATTGTCACTTTATTTCGAGTAAATGAAGCTGAAGCCCATGGGGAATGCTGTTTGAGTTTGCTGCATGTCTACAGGCCCTGACAGATGTACACTGTGCAGGAGGTACATACAAATATCACACATGCTCTCTGTGTCTACGATCGTTCAACAGGAGAGAAATAATCAATCGTAGCACAGAGGGTTTGCACTTACATCAAGATTTCATCAGTTGCCATTGTGCGCAGCCGTAATGGTGATACTTGGATGTAAACAACAGCATGGACTACATAGTTAATATACACTGTTAGACTTTGCTGCAATTTTACAGTTATTTACTGCAAAAACGCCTAGTAGAATATCACATACATTCTTTATAGTTCACTACTGTAATATGCACTGCATTGTGGGTCATTTTAAAACTTTAATGGGACGTTCACACCAGACACGGCTTGCGTGAATAAATTGCACTATTTACACATAAAGAGACGCATGAATATTTTGAGTTTACTCGCTTCATTCATGCGTCAAATTCACTTCACATTACATGCTGATTCGCATCATGGGCGGTGCTTCTGTCTGCCTGGTGACTCTAGTTTCGTTGCTAAACGGCTAACATTTATTTTATTGAGAGAGTAGCTGTGATTTATGTGCTTTAGGAAGACTGAAAAACAGCGTAGATTTGTTCAGCGCCGTGTCTGAGTCCACTAGATCCTTTCTGAGGTGCACCCAGCTCTGTGAGTTCATCAACTCCAGAAACTATACCTGGATGATGGAAGCTTTCAGCAGTGCTTCCGACTGAGCCGAGCCCAGTTTGATGAGCTGTTGTCCGGTGTCGGCAGGAGAATTTCCCCTCGGGACACCAACAACAGGCGCTACGTCATAATCACGCCCATACAAGAGCAAGCTCCTGATTGGTTAAAGTTCAGATTTTCCAACTTGAGCGATTTGTGCATTAAGCACGTGAAACACGCAAAACGCTCAATTCACGCTGCCTCATTCACCGAATAGCGTTGCAGGATGTCTATTCGCGTCTTTGCATTGACTTGATGCTTCATCCGTGTCTGGTGTGAACGCACCATTACAGTAACTTACTGCATATTAGGGATTTGCGGTATCCCTCTGTAATCAAGTACAGCTACTGTAGTTGAAGACAAATATGAGACAGCTAATGAAAAAATGTGTCACTTGTTTGGAATTTATTCAATTTAATTGTAAAAACTGAAATTAAAGGTTTCATACGGCTAGTGTAAAATTGAAATAAATTACAGCAAAAAAAAGGTCATACTGTAAAATTGAAATGTGGTAAGGGGCATTTTACCATAAAAAAGTTGTGGTAAGGTTATTTACCTGTAAAATGAAATTGCGGTAGTGGCCTGCTACTGTAAAACACATTTACAGGCAAGTTACTTTGTAAAGAGGTTGTTGCAAAAATACAATACAAAGTCTAACAGTGCACTACTGAATATGTTGTTCTGGATATTTATGCTGTCTAAACCATGGGAAAAATTTGTGGAAGCTGCTCAATCATACTGTATATAGGACTTCATAAACAGGAAAGGATGCAATATTTTGACAAACTAAATTGAATAAGTGAAAAAGATATGTAAAATATGTATGAGCAGTATTAATTAAGATATTAGCCTAATATTTCACTTACTTGACTGAATTGATAAGACAAATATGAATGTTGTCAATTCTTGTAAAAGACATCCTGGTTCAGTTTGACCAACCACAAACACCTTTTGCTCCTCAGATTTTTTTCCTCTTCTGCTTGATTTTAAATAACTTTTGGCTAGGGCTGCACAATATATCAAAAAATTGTTGTTACAATAATGGTATATGTGAAATTCACATTATAGAGAGGTGCAGTAAATTACTAGTATTTTTTTAGAGATGCACCAAAATTTAAATTCTGGGCTGAACTGTACAATGGTGTTATATGTCATCATACTGCACATATATTAGATGGATGATAGATACTAGTGTTTAGTTTAAAGTTCAATTTGCTAAGTTGACTTTACTATGTTATGCTAACTCAGCAAGTTATTGGACAACCAACACAGAATGGGAAAATGTGCCCAGGGATGCATTTTTGAGAACCGAGAAGTATGTACTCACGGGTACATATGGCAGCATTTTGTGTGTAAAATGAACGCTGCCGGGTGGTACTGCTCACTGCGCTTACCTCCGTATGGATGGCTTTTCCTGCATGATTGGTTTGTTTGGTAGCTCACCTTGAACACAGATTTTAACAAAAGTTTTAGCGAATAGATTAAAAGAATTAATGCCAAAAATAATTAAAACAACACAGGCATATGCGATAAAAGGAAGAGACATAGCAGACATAACAATGAGCATAAAAGACATAATAGAATATATGAAAGAAAAAAAAGAGGAAGGATATATAATTAGTTTGGATTTCGAAAAAGCCTTTGACAGAGTCGAACACAAGTTTTTATTCAAAGTACTCAAAAAGTTTGGTTTTGGAGAAGTTTTTAGAAAATGGATAGGGATTTTATATAAGGGTATTTTAACAAAAATTAAATGTAATGGCTTTTTAACAGAATGTTTTAAAATAACAAGATCGATAAGGCAAGGATGTCCGCTGTCAGCACTTTTATATTCACTTGTGTCAGAATCCCTGGGCCTAGCTATCCAAGAAGAAGGAAAAATAAAAGGAATTGAAATTGGAGAAAATAAAGTAAATAAAAAAATGTTTCAATACGCAGATGACACTACATTAATAGTAAAAGGAAAAGAAAGTGTGAAAGAGGTAATGAAAATAGTACAACTTTTTTGTAAAGGATCGGGGAGTAAAGTAAATGAAGACAAAACGGTTTATATGAAGTTTGGAAAGGCAACAGATTTAGCAGAATGCACAAATTTTAAAGAAGTTGAAGAAATAAAGATTTTAGGGATCTTAATGGGGAAAGATACGAGAACAGCTAGAGATAAGATGTGAGAGGGTTTTTTAACAGATATAGAAAGGAGGTTAAATTACTGGAAACTAAGAACACTAACATTAAAAGGAAAAGTTTTGATTTTAAATGTTTTAATGGAGTCAAAATTGTGGTATGTTTTATATGTTTTAGAAATGCCAATGTGGATAGAAAACAGGTTGAAAAAATGTTTTACTGTTTTTTTATGGGGAGGTAAGCCACCAAGGATTGCTTTTAATACGATTGTAGGGGAAATAGAGAAGGGTGGGCTAGGTTTAATAGATGTAGAACAAAGAAAAAATAGTTTAAGAGTGAAAAGAATAAAGAAGTATCTAGAAAAAGAAAACAAATCAGAGTGGAAAAAAACAATGAAATATTTTTTAAACAAGTGTGGGAATTTTAACATGGGAGACGGGATTTTATGGATGAAAACAAAAGCTTGGATGACAGAAAGCTTACCTGAATTTTATAGAGAAATTTTTAGTGCGTGGGGGAATCTTTTAACAAAAGTGGAATATAATCCACATGGAAGGGAAAACATTTTAAACCAACCTCTTTTCTTGAACAAAAATATTTTAAGACAAGGGAAGGTTTTATTTTTTAAGAAATGGATAGAAGTTGGGATTTTAAAAGTAAGGGACATTTTATATGAATTTAAAGAAGGATTTTTAACTGAACAATATGTTATAGACACAATGGAGGAGGCGAAAGAGGAATACAACAGAAGAGAAATTGAAAAAAACCTTGACATAATTAAACAGGCAATTCCAAAAGAATGGATACAAAGCATAGACAATTTTGAAAAAGAAAAAGAAACAAATGATGTGTATGTCAAAATAGGTGAAAAAATGCATGATTTTAAAGAATGTACTGTAAAAAATATTTATTGTCTCTTTAGAGATAATGTTTTTAAAGAACCAACAGCAAACAAATACTGGATGCAAAAATACAAAAATGTAAAAGCAAATGAAATATGGGGAAACATTAAAGGAAGGCATGTAGAAACAAAAGTTGTATGTTTAGAATTTTTAATAAGGCACAAAGCAATCTTTTCAGATGTCATTTTAAACAAGATAGGGATGGAACAAAGTGGAATGTGTAAAGTATGTCAAAAAGAAGAAGAAGGGTTTTTACACATGTTTTTATATTGTCAAGATTTGGAAAGTTTTTTTAAAAGATTGTAAAGTTTTAATTAAAGGATTAATTGGAGATTGGGATGAAAATGAAACAGAATGGAGTAGAGTGGTGATGTTGGGATGGAATAAGAAAGATGAAAATGAGAAAATTGTTAACCTATGCATAATGCTGATGAAAAATGCAATGTGGGAAAGGAGAATTATGGCAAAAAAAGAGAAAATGGTGATGGATGTATGGAAAATTTTCAGGATGAAAATGGAAGGATATGTGGAAAAACTATGTATATTATAAAAACGAGAACATGTTGGGAGAGCTGCACAAGATTTTAACGGAGAAAGCATGTAAAGTTTTTAAAGGAATGAACTGGAATTTGCCACAGTTTTAATGCTTTGTTTTCAAATGAATCTTTAAATGTGTGTTGTAGTATGTTTTAATGTATGAAATTGTATATGGAATTTTTTCAATAAAAAAATAAAATAAATAAATAAATAAATAAAAATAAATAGCGCCAGACTTGGAGGGCGGAGCGGACCAAGGTTCGAGTCCAGCAAATTATGGTTTTATAAACCAGGTAAATCAAAACCGCCCAAAAAAGAGCTGTGATTCCATGGTAAAAGCAAGCAGTCGCAATGGCTTTTCTCTTCTAGTTTGCTTTTGAAAACACTATGGGTTGGGTTTAAGGAAGGTGGAAAATGTACACCGCGCCCTCTGGTGAATTCACAAGAAATGGCACCTATGAGTAAACGTGCCCCAGTAACGTATTTGAGATTGTCCAAAATGTACACGGCACCCTCTAGTGTATTTGTGAAAATAAAAGCTACAAGAAAACAGTCCAGGGTACACATTTCAGTTCTCAAAAATGGGTCTCTGGGCACATTTTCCCAATGAGCCTGGGTTTTGGACAGCAGTGGTTTGTCCTGTAGCCTATCGAAAATAATAATAATAATAATAATAATAATAATAATAATAATAATAACAATAATAATAATTATAATTTAAAGAGGGCTAATAATATTGACCATAAAATTGGCTCTAAAAATTGGAAAACAAAAATGTAACAACTGCATTTATTCCAGCCAAACTTTCTCCAGAAGAAAAAATATTATAGGAAATACTGTAAAATCTGTGAAATATGATGAAATACTGTGAAATATGCACATCAATATAGCATCATTTTTGTGACACTGCACAACAAAAAAATTATATTTTTACATGACTGTGAGGGTTGGGGTAGGGGTGGACATTAATAAAATACAATTTATTGGGTAATGTAATAAATAACATAAATAATACTCGGTACAATTACTGTTTTTACATTACTGTGAGGGTTTGGGTAGGGCTTGACGTTACAAAAATACAATTAATGGGCAATTTAATAAATAATATGAATAATTCTCATTAACTTCTGGCTGCAACCGAGATCTCATCTAGCAACAACTGTGAAAATGTCCTTGCTTTGTAAAAAAAAAAAAAAAAAGAATATAAATAACAAGAATAAACAAATAAAAGTATTTCCTCAAATAAATGCTCCCTAGATCAAAATAATTTTGGCATCATATTTACACAGTCATCTGAAAACCAGATGCGAGACATGCTCAGCAGCTTATCTTTTCACAGTAAATGATCCAAAACAAAGGAACTCCTGTCAGGCTTCGGGCACAACTGAAAATCACTGCGGACTCAAAGGCCTCGGTTTTTGGCAGACGTGACGACTCCTCATCCCAGATTATCTTCAGCCACCGGTCACTGGTTAATGAGGATCTGGCACAGGATCGTCTCCTGGTAAAACAGCCCAATAAACCGGTTGATGAGCAGCGCTTGTGGCAGATGTGGAGGAATTGCAGTCTTCTGAGGGCACGCGACTTGGCCAGCGCAAAAACAAGGGTAATGAGATGCAAATCAAAACATAAAACATTGGCTTGTCACCTCCGCGTTCGTGAATAATTCACCACGGCCCACAGTTTACTTTTTAATTGCACTAATTAAGGAAAAGTGAGCCACAGCAGACATATTTCACTGTGTTTGTCGGGGCAACGGGGACGCCCTCAAGATAAATTAAGGTAAAAATAATTCAGAAATAAGGTAAATGATTACATGCAGGTCTCTTTCAGGGGATGTGCTTAGCATTTAAATTAGATTACTGTGGGGAAAAAAATAACAAACAACTGAACTACAGAAGTGCCATTTTAATGAATAAACAACTAAATAAATCAACTCTGAAAGTGTCTGAAACTTTTTGAAAGACATCCTAAGAAACTGTTATTAGGGTTGAATGTCAATCAACTTTGTAACTTTGGTGACATTTGTAACTTTGGTAGAAACTAGTAGATCTGAGATACATTTAAGATACAGTAATGCCTCTTTCAGAATTATATGGAGATTAAGCCAATTTAAATAATCACGTAATTATTGATTTAGGTTATTTCACCAATCACTTGAAAAGATAAAATTACCCTACATGCATGAAATTAAATAAAATGTAATTATATGTTTTACCTCATTAAAAATGCAAAACCTTCTATTAAATAAAAGTTTGGATAAACAAAAGATTGATTGATTGATTGTTATTATTTACCAATTTATGAAATTATTCTGAAATAAAATAATATTTTTATACAAAAAAGCTTTACTATAAAATAATGGAGTAATGATGCTGAAAATTCAGCTTTGAATCACAAGAATTAATACAATTTTTAAATGTATTTGCATAGATAACAGCTATTTTAAATTGTGATATTATTTCAGTTGTTATATTGTGAAACTTTGTGTTGTATTTTTGTCACTAAGTATAAAAGACTGCTTTCAAAAAAATAAATAAATAAATAAAATGAAAATCATACTGACCCCAACTTTAAATGACAGTGTAGCTATACTTTGTTAAATAAATAAAAATAAAAATTAATAAATAAAAATACATACATACATACATACATACATACATACATACATGTTTATTCATGTATAACTAAATAAAAATAAATAAATACAAATGTATAGTACAAGCAGCACAGTGGGTAGCACAATCGCCTCACAGCAAGAAGGTCGCTGGGTCGAGCCTCGGCTGGGTCAGTTGACATTTCTGTGTGGAGTTTGCATGTTCACCCCGTGTTGGCATGGGTTTCCTCCGGGTGCTCTGGTTTCCCCCACAAGTCCAAAGACATGCGGTATAGGTGAATTGGGTGAGCTAAATTTTCCGTAGTGTATGTGTGTGAATGAATGTGTATGGATCTTTCCCAGTTCCCAAACATATGCTGGATAAGTTGGCGGTTCATTCCACTGTGGCGACCCCAGATTAATAAAGGGACTAAAGAAAATGAATGAATTAATGTATAGTACAAATTGAGAGATGTTCAGGTAGTGAAAATAAATAAATAAATAAATAAATAAATGCATAAATAAATGCATAAAGTTTTATTTAGATATAATTAAATTTTTTAGATGTCCAGGTAGTGGAAAAGAAAAGAAAAGTATTTACTGTATATATATACAACTGAATTACAAAAATAAATAAACAAATAAAGTAAATGTGAGAAACTTTCTGACAGCCAGATGTAACTGACATATGTTGACGTAATGCATTCTGAAGTCTGGCGTGAAGGTTAAATCATCTCTCTTCCTTCAATCAATAACATTGACAGACAGAGATGGTTTGTCGCTCTTGTGATGAGAGCCCAATAAAAAGACACATCAATGCAGACTTAAAAGTATTCTCAACATGTTTACAACTACAGTAAACTCCAGTCATTGCTAACAGCATTTTAATAATAGCAGTAATAACAATAATAATAATAATAATAATAATAATAATAATATGTGTTTGTAAAATCAGGGTTTATTATCTATTTATAGAGAGAACTGTGTTGGAGTCTGCATGTGTTAGTTTAAACTAGGGCTTCACAATATATTGCAAAAGTATCGTTACCACAATATATTTGCAATATACTTAATCGCAGACGTGTGATAAATAACTTTTTTTGCATTGGTTGCTTATCTAAATTTGACCAATCGGATGGGCCCTTAACTATTATAATCCACACCACCCCAGTACACTGTAAAAAATAAATGTAATGACAAAAAGTCTAGACAATAAACATTTTTGTTGCTTTTTTTATTTTAATAAGTTAATCATTTTTCAACTACATTTTTTATATTTATATTTATATTTTTTATACAAAGTTTAACTTGATATTTATTCAGTTTGATGTAAGTTGAGATGACTAGAAAAGTTATTTTGAATCAACTATAAAATTTAAGGCAGCAAGAATTGTTTTACAGTCTAGTTGCTGTTCTGCTATTGGCCAGAAGGTGAACCCAGAGCTGAAAATAAACACTAATGGGCGGAGTCAAGACAGGAGAGGAAAACGTCAACAGCCAATCAGAGTCAGAATATCTGCGGAGGTTTTCATTTATTCATAGTGTTTTCAAGTCTAAATGTTTGCAACTTGACAGCTTTTTAGTCTGAATTGAAATTCATTCATTCATTCATTTTCTTTTCGACCCTTTATTAATCTGGGGTCACCACAGCGGAATGAACCGCCAACATATCCAGCATATGCTTTTTACGCAGAGGATGCCCTTCCAGCTGCAACCCATCACTGGGAAACACCCATACACTCCTATTCACACACATACACACTACGGCCAATTTAGTTCATCCAATTCACTTTTACTGCATGTGTTTGGACTTGTGGGGGAAACCGGAGCACCCGGACTAAACCCACGCCAACACGGGGAGAACATGCAAGCTCCACACAGAAATGGCAACTGGCCCAGCAAGGACTCGAACCAGGGACCTTCTTGCTGTGAGGCGACAGTGCCGCCCAATCTCTTACCTGTTTATTTTAATATATTTAAATAAATGATTTAAAAACATAGCTAATTAAAAATAGCATCTTTCTAGGGAATTGTTATATCATAAATATATTTAGTTATCGCAATACTCAACAAAAATAAAATATCGCATGTTGTATATCTCTCCAGTATCATGCATTAAACGACCCTAATCCTTTCAAATGGAAAGTAAATAGAGTCTACTAACAAGCAAATTGGGAGAAAACAGAAGGGATGGAGGACTGTTTCCCATTAGGGTGTTTTTTGTTTTCCAGTATTTGCAGATTCAGCATCATCAGTGACTGTGAGGCAGTGATTCAGCAGATGGAGGACAAACATGAGTGTGTGTTTGTGTGTGTGTGTGTGTGTGTGTGTGTCACGGTGACGCCTCCACACACAGCCACCGATACGCTGATAGCTGCTGTCCTCCTACAGCCAACAGGCTTCACACAACTACACCATGGAAACCTCAGTCTCTGCTGCAGAAATAACACTTTAAAAAAATAACACTCAAAAACTAAAAATCTGTGAAAATGATTCTGAAATGTGCTGCTTTCCCATTGCACTTCATTCTATTCCATTAGATTGAACTTCATTGTGATGAACTGTATAAAATAAAATTGAAGAGAATAATAAAATAAATGCATCACCACTGATTGATTTTTTGATTGAAATAAAATAAAATAATTAAAAATGCATCACCCCTACTCTAAAACAAATATTCTCAATATTTCTCAAAATTATCATATAAACAAACTAATGAAATAATTAATTGATTAATTGGATAAATAAAAAGTTGGTTGGTTAGTTCAAATTAAATTAAATTAAAAATGCATCACCCCTACTCTAAAACAAATATTCTAAATTTGGCAATTTATCAAAATTATCACATAAGGTAGAATCTAAATTACTGACACTCCATTAGTCAAATTAATGCACTAATCAAGTCTCAGTAATTTTGCTTAAAAGAAACTCTCCAACAAATATTTTGATGTACACAAACAAACAATTTCAATAATTAAACAATTGATTAATTGGATAGATGAAATAATTAGTTCAAATAAAATAAAATAAAAAATAAATGCATCACCCCTACTCTAATACAAATATTCTAAATTTGACTATTTCTCAAAATTATCATATAAGGTAGAATCTATATTACTGAGACTTCATTAGTAAAATGAACGCACTAATCAAGTCTCAGTAATTTTGCTTAAAAAAACTCTCCAACAAATAATTTGATTTACAAAAATAAAATAATTGAGTGGGTTAAAATTAAATAAATACTATTAATTAGATTTGCATAAATTATAATATATTGTGATATATTGTTATTAAGATATGAAATATAACTTATTTTGCGATATGAGATTTTTGACATCCTAAAAAATACTTTTTAAAATTACCATACAGTATCAGTACATTCATTTCACTGATGAATTTTGCTAATGAAGAAACTCTAAAATAAAATACAATTTCAAAATAAAATAAAAACAAAGTTCAAATTAAATATAAAAAAAAATATATATATATTTAATGAATATAAATTTAATATAATTTAATTAAAACTAAAAAAATGAATTATCATTTTAAAAATAAATAAATAAAATAAAAAATAAACAAAATTTTAAAAATTTAAATTTAATTAATTCAAAATAAAAGAAAAAAACAAATAATATTAAAATAAAAATAAATAGAATTAAAATAAAAGATAAAACATTGCACTGCCTAATACAGTAGTATCCAGAGAGCATGACACCACTGATCAGACATGGTGTTTCTCTACTGTGTCTTTTTCAATTGACAGGTTTTGATGCAGGTTACTGGGTTTTGTCTGAATGGAAATGACACAGATCATCTGTTGGTCCGTTTTCTCAGGAGCAGATCTGTGAGCTTCTCTAAATCTGAACCAGACAAACACAGCCCTTCATCTCATAACGTTCACTGGCGTTTCTCTTTCATGATAGAAAACAGAAGAACAAAGTCTGCTGTAGGATTGGGTTGAAGCTGTTCAAATATTTTAATTGTGGATTAAGCAAATATGTGTCAAGCAAATTGAACACGAATTCGGGCTGAATCAATTCCCGTGCTCAACTACATTGTGCTATTGCTAATATAATAAACAAATATGACTTATTACTAACAATAATATAGATTGCTGGTCAAACAAATTTGGAATTACTAAATCTCTGTAATATTCTTCTGATTCAGTTAATTATTGTAAGTGCTGAGAAAAGCTTTTGCTCTTTACATTTTTGTGAAAACAGTAAAGCATGAAGAAAGGAAGGAAGTAGGGTTGTCAAGATACTGGAATTCAGTACCAATCGATACTGAAATTTTAAAAACGTCCATTTCCCGCTAACATTTGAGCAACGTCACGTCGATCAGCTGGTTTGTCTATAAGCTGACATATACGAGCCATCCGCTGATGAATCGAAGCTTTAAAATGCTCCAGTGTCCCTGTATCTGTGGTTACACTCAGTAAACAGTGGTGAGTTCGGTGAACTGATGTCCTTCACGGCCAATCACAGTCATTTCTGTTGAGCACGTGAACACAATGGCAAATCAGCACTGTATAAGAATGTGCTCAATAGCGCTCAAATGTTAGCAGGAAAGGGACGTTTTTAAAATTTCAGTATCGATTGGTACCGAATTCCAGTATTGTGACAACACTAGAAGAAAGGAAGGAGGGAAGAAATGCATATGGAAATACATACATACATACATACATACATACATACATACATACATACATA
>CAIGQV010016716.1:131679-154810 GCA_903798115.1 Danio jaintianensis | reverse complement strand
GTTATGAATGAATGTTATTATTAATTCTTTATTTTTATATTTGGCTTTTATTTTAACGATTTATTTTTACCCTTACTCACTTTCCTTTAAATTACTTACTTCAAGCCACAGCGGAATGTCTCGCCAACTTACCCTATTTAGTAATATTTATTTTTATTAATATTTTTTTATATAATACCTTAGGCCTATTTCTTTATTTCTATCTCTGCAAAACTAAGATCCTGTTCTTTCTGATTGATGGGAATGCATTCTTTCACAAACCGTATATGCAAAACACATTTTTCTAGTAATTAGCATGCGCGTTAAACCATGTCATGGTCAACTGCACTTCTTGATACTTGCATGTTTTGTTTTGTGCAGGTGGCAGAAGCATCTGGTGACCCGACGTCGACTCATATTCTTCAGCTTCAGCCCATGATCAGCTCATAATAACGCATTTCGATGAATAACATTTTCCTCCCCACTTTTACATCCATAAAACCAGCGCTGGCGGAGGTCAAGCAAATTGCGCATTCATCATAATCAATATAAACCCGACTGCGTCATCTGCGCACGTAAACACACAACCACGACATTTTGCTTGGAAATTACTATTTGGGTGTGTATTATAAGACAGATGAGTCTGGCCTCAAGACTGTGTCTGATATGAAGAAACATTCATCAAATGAAGAGCGGGGAAACGGCATCTATTATGGCGCAACAGGCTTCTGCAAAGTTGCGCTTCTAGTTCCACTTTCTTCCGAGAATCATATAAATCTTGCACGTCATTGCATCATCAGAATAAATATCACACAGTGTACCCGTAAGCGACATTTATATTCAAATCCAAAAATAATCTGAGGTAAAACAAGAGAACGTAGACTGAGGCGGAGTTGTTTAAGTATTTTCATATTAAACACGCGCGCACGCACGCACGCACGCACACACACACACACCTCACAGTCAAATTCAATAAGTAATCAGACACTCCATCAATATAATAAGGCTGAATAACTTTTATATCAAATGAACAATTAAAAAGCACGAAAAAGTCATTAATTTGTGTATAGTTTTATCGACCGCCGCTATCATTATATATATATATATATATATTTACCATTGTATTTTTAGTTTTCTAGCTCCACAAATAAAACAGTACTTGCGCACAAGAGTGAATAAAATACAACTACGTTCCTAATGTGATTGAAAGCCTGCAAGTTAAATTTTCCAATCTGGGTAGATTAATCCGTGAGATACGCTGGATCAGGAAGAATTACTGCAAGAGTGATTTGATTATGGTAAGGAGAAAAAATGAAAATCTGACATTGTTTATTGATATGCCTGTGAAATTTATGAGGCTCTATAAATAAAGCATATATAGGATTCATGCCAGGACAGAAAAGTGATGAGAAATGTGCCCCACCTGCTCAAGACTGTGCTCAGAAGACATCAATTGTACTTAAATACATGTGTAGTCCAGCTCTTCTTAAAGCTGTGGCAGGTCAGTTGAAGCTGCTCCAGAAACAGGTACACTTATGTAGGCCAGGTTCAGACTAAACAATATTTTTGTCACTCCTTAGTTAATGCAATTTTTACTGCTCTATGCTTTTGTCATGGAGAAGACACATGTCAAGACACAACTTCCCATTTACAACCAATTTACAAATTACCATATGACATGGAAGTTCATTTATTGCCATTGGTTGAATGAAGCATAGAACTTCAACTCTGCAGTGATGTAAAAAGTTTCTTTATATTGTTAAAATGGCTCTTTTAAGACCTGTTCTCTGCAAGAAAGTGCAACGTCATCGTTTGAAACCATTATTTTTAAAGAGTGTAGCCTGAACCCAGCAATAGTTTACACTTAGCATCATATACAGGTGAATTGCATTTCAACACTTTAAAAGTATGTCCCAGGGAAAATCTTGATGTCAAAACAACATTAAATTGACAAAAAACATGTAAAAAAATGCAAATCGATTTGATATCAGGACAACATGGTGGCTTAGTGGTTAGCACTGTCGCCTCACAGCAAGAAGGTCGCTGGTTGAGTCCTGGCTGGGTCAGTTGGCATTTCTGTGTGGAGTTCTCCCCGTGTTGGTGTGTGTTTCCTCCGGGTGCTCGCCCACAGTCCAAAGACTTACGCTATAGGTGAATTGAATAAACTAAATTGGCCGTAGTGTATGTGAATGAGTGTGCGTGGGTGTTTCCCAGTGCTGGGTTGCAGCTGGAAGGGCATCCGCTGTGTAAAACATATGCTGGATAAGTTGGCGGTTCATTCCGCTGTGGCAACCCTTGATGAATAAAGGGACTAAGCTGAAGGAAAATTAATGAATGAATAATAAATATTACATTAAAGAGATCACAAAGTATTGTGCTGAAGTTTATTTATTGCCATTGGTTGAATGAAGAACCTTCAGCATAAAACTTCAACTTTGCGGTGATGTAAAAAGTTTCCTAACATTGTTAAAATGGCTCTTTTAAGAACTGTTCTCTGCAAGATTCTTGTGAAAACTGCAAAATATAAAAAAATAATAAAGAAATAAATCACCATTTGGAACCATCATTTTTAAAGAGTGTAGTCTGAACCCAGCATTAGTTTACACTTAGCGTCATATACAAATGAATAGCATTTCAACACTTTAAAATCTGTGTGCAGGAATGTGTTTGCATGCATTCTTTTGCCATTTGACCTAAGTATGTCCCAGGGAAAATCTTGATGTCAAAACGACATCAAATTGACAAAAAAACATGGCAAAAATGCTAATAAATATATATATTTTTTAATTCAATTCATCTTTATTTCTATAGCACTTTTACAATGTAGATTGTGTGAAAGCAGCTTAACATAGAAGTTCGAGTAAATTGAAATTGAAACTGTGTCAGTCCAATTTTCAGAGTTGAAGTTCAGTTTAGTTCAGTTCAGTTTGGTTTAATTTTCACTGCTGAAAGTCCAAACGCTGAAGAGCAAGTCCATCGATGCGCAGCTCCAAGCAAGCCAGTGGCGAGGAACAAAACTTCACCTATTGACAAAAGTGAAGGAAAAAACCTAGAGAGAAACCAGGCTCAGTTGAGCACGACCATTTCTCCTCTAGCCAAACTTCTTGTGCAGAGCTGCAATGTAGGCGCCGGGGGCTGGAGAACGCTGGACGTCCATCGTGGAGAAGCGTGAGTAGGAAATTGACATGTAACATTGGCAGCAAAAGACATGACAGAAATTGATTACAGGACAGTCATGTGCTAAATTTTTGATGTATTATTGATGGCAATGTTGGATGTCAATTTGATGTCGTTTTGACATCTAGGTAGTCAATTTGCATCAAATCGATTAGCATTTTTTGATGTGTTTTTTGATGCTGCTTTGTCTTCAAGGTGCCCGCTGGGATGTTAATGAATTGGCAACATCAATCAATTGCGACATCATTCAGCTGACACTGATATGTCATTGGTTTTAAGCCAACATTATATAGTCTTACATCAACATTTAGTCAGTTATAACAACCAAATCCCAATAGCTGCAAAAATGAAAAATAATACATATTCATTGTATTTAACCAATGCTAAGTGAATTAATGTCTCTCCACTTTTTCAGCAGTGCAGGATCTGACTTTTTTTGATGTTGGTTTTTGGTTGAATATAGTGTGCTGACATTGGGTGACCAAAATTCAACATCAGGACAATGTCAACATCAATTATATGTAGGATTCTGACAACAGCTGAGGTTGTTGTATCAGTGGATGCAGGCCAGCATCCTAGTGTCAAGCATCAACATTTAGTCATCTATGCCAACCATAACCCAACGGCTGCTAAATGTCAATTATTATGTTGATAGCGCTTCAAACAATACAAACTGCGTCAAAGCAGCTTTACAAAGAAAAGAGGCAATAATCAAAAATCAAGTATAAAGTTTCATCACTCTGAAACACGTTGAGTTCATTAGGCACATACATGAATGCTGGTTTTGTTGTTATAATAAAGGCCCCGGTATACTTCAAACAAAATCGAAAAAATTTTGAACAAAATCTAGTTAGTTTTGAGTTTGGTTCGGCAGTTTGAAACAGCTCACCAAAATGAACTTTTTGGAGGAGTTTTGGCTCCTAAACACCTTTGAGCTCCCATTGGTCCATGACGATTAGACAATTGGTGGGTGTGTCCTGGAGCTCCGCCTTCTTTGACTTTCTTCGAGACAGACAGGACAAAAACCTCCAACACAACAACACTAAATTAGCAACATGAATAAACTGGGGGGTTGAGTAGCAAAGCTGTTACAGATGTATCTGCACCTGTGAAATCGCTCGTGGTGAGATTTTCATGACTTGGAGAAACACACTGTATGATAAGCACAACCGCATCATACCACATCTGATAAAACCCTAAACATTGTTCCATTTATAGTCTATCCACAGCTAATATAAAGCAACGTGACGTGCCTTTTTGTCTCATAAAAAACTGTTTTTCTCTCACAGCCATCATTGTTGTTGTGTTTAGGAGTACACTCGAGCAGCGTGACACATTTACAACCCCGCCTACTGCAGTGTGGGCGTGTCGGAATGTCTGAGAACAGTATATTGTAACTCAGTCTTTTTTCGAACTTCTTTTTGGCATCAAACAAAGAACGAAAAAGAACTTTGTTTGATGTATACCGGGCCTTAATGTTATATCCACACAACATTAATTATAACACCATTACATTACATTACATGATGTTGTTGATTTTAAAATGCTATAAATATCCTTTTTTTTTTTTTATGTTCCAGTTTTTGCAACCCAGGCTCATTGGAAAAATGTGCCCAGGGCTACAATTTTGAGAACCTAGAAATATGTACCCTGTTATCTTGCAGTTTTTATTTTCACAAATCTACTAGAGGGCGCTGTGTACATTTTTGACAATCTCAAATATGTTACTGAGGCAAGTTTACTCATACGTGGCATTTCTTGCAAATCCACCAGAGGCCGCTGTGTACATTATTGGCCATCTCTCAACGTCCTTCTGGCACGCATCCATGAGAGAGGCCAGTGTTCTGTCAGAATGTCCTACCTCCCATTCAAAAAGTAGGTAGCACATTTTGATGACGCAATATGCTACCCATCAGATTTTGCAACCAGTGTAAATTTTAATGTGGAGTAGTGTGATATGAAGCTGTAATATCGCCCTAACCTAGCTAATCCCTAACTCCATCCTCAGAACCAATCATATACAGTGCTACTAGCATAATCTGATGGGTAGGATAAAAGGTCAGGACACCAGTCAGCTTGTCATCACATAATTTTCGGTTCTCAGAAATGTATCCCTGGGCACATTTTCCCAATGACCCTGTGTTGAATTTTTATTATTATTGTAGTATGTCTGCTACAACAGGTTTACACAGATCTAAATAAATCAATTTAAAGGAAAATTTTTTTCCAGGATTGTAAATGAGGGAAGTAAGTTAATTTTCCTTCGCTTAGTCCCTTATATATCAGGGGTCGCCACAGCGGAATGAACCGCCAACTATTCCAGTATATGTTTTACGCAGCGGACGCCCTTCCAGCCGAAACCCAGTACTGGGAAACACCCATACACCCTCACATTCACACATGCACTCATACGCTATGGCCAATTTACCCAAATCACCAATGGCACGTCTTTGGACTGTAGGGGAAACCGGAGCACCCGGAGGAAACCCACGCCAACACGAGGAGAACATGCAAACTCCATACAGAGATTCCAACTGGCCCAGCCGGGACTCGAACCAGCGACCTTCTTGCTGTGAGGCGACGGTGCTAACCACTGAGCCACTGTGCCACCTTTTTTTTTTAAAATATATATTTATTTTATTACATTTTTTCTACATGTACGTGGTATATGTTATCGTATGTGGTGATATATTGTGAAGTCAGAGACAATTTTCCACAGTTTGAATAATAAGTAGATAAATACAAATTCTGGCTATAATATCAACTAATTGATATCCTTTTTCTCAGTGACTGAAAATGTTGATTGAAGGAACCAGTCTCTCTAAACCCCGCCTCTACAAACGCCCACTCTGCTCTGATTGGTCAGGTGGCCCAACTGAAACTAAACCTGCATTCACAAAACTGAATTCCAGCCCTTCATTGGCAGCCAGTGAACACTATAGGCTGTCATTATGCAAATTAGTCATAAAGCCAGTTTAAGAAGTACGACTGGAATTACTGACGGCTCGTTTCAGGCGGTTCAGAATCACTTCTCTCTTTAGGGACGTCTTTTTTCTTCAGCCCAGATATGAAGAATGTCTGGATATGATCTAAAACAAAGCTCACTTTATTGCCACATTCATAGTGTAGAAGGAAGAAACTTCTGAGTTCACACAGCATGCTAGCTTAAATTGATCTGTGCTGCATGAACTGAACTGCAAATGACATTAGTTGTCTGTCAGATAATTGACATGCGTATGCTCAGTGGGTTATTTTTAATGTTAGAGCTGTCAATCACTCGCAGATGAAAAATCGCTGAAAAATAAGTCAAAAGTGAAGAGGAGAAAGAAGAAAAAGAAGAAGAAACTGCACTAGAGTTTTTCTGGTTCTACATCTAAGAGGATTAAAACTGCAGGAGGTATGCCCTAAATAGCCCAGAATACAAATTAAATCCTTACAAATGCAATATAAAAGTGTTCGGTTTTTATTGTTATTGTTCAGTCAACATTTTTGTGGCATGTCAAATTCAATTTAATCTATTTAACTTGTCAATTCAGTCGACACAAATATTATTTAGGCTAATAATAATGTATGATAATGAAACTTTGACCACATTTTGACAAATTTATAAAACGTACTGTAAGAAAAGTGTTTGTGAGAAAGCTGCAGTAAACGTTAATAAAAATGTTGTTTTAGACTGTGATATTGCAGTTGGTATTATTATACAGTATTGTAATTTTCTCAAAGTAATATGCATTTTTTGCTTAAATTAGATTAGACAATAACAAGGTCTTATTAACATTAATGTGCTAACTAACATAATTAAATATGTTTTTACACCATTTTTTGTTATATATAATTTTTTATATTATATATTTTAAAGAGACCCTATTATACATTAAAAAAGGTCATATTTTGGTTTTGGGGGTCTCCAACAACAGTCTGATATGCATGCAAGGTCAAAAAACATTTTCATTGTCTTATAGTATCCATTTTATCCCAATGACTCCCATATGATTCGTTCAACGATTCAGTTGTTCCCAAACCCCTCCTTAGCGCGATGCTAATCTGCGCTGATTGGTCCGATGACCCAGTCTATTGCGATTGGTCGACTGCGTTCAGTGCGAGACAGAGAGAAACGCCCACCATGGCTTATTAACAATTTTGAAGTAGTCAGAGTGCAGCGTATGTGTGAGCCCAATGCAGGAGTGCATTAAAGCAATGCAGTTTAACACCAGCATATTTCTCTATTCTTAACCATGACACACATTCAGTATTAATCCACACAGTGGCAAAAGCTGAACTATTTTGAAACTTGACCACCGCACGTGTGGAGGAACAGCTGACGGTGGCCATAGCAACGACAAATGGCAGTGGATCGTGAGCTCACAAACGCATTTAAATATGTAAATAATGCGGCACACGTCACGTTTTCAACATGGTTTTAGACGCGATATGAGAATATAAAGAATTAACCAGATACAGTACAAGCGGTTACAAGTAACAAAACACAATTAAATACATAATTTGCAAGCTAGAGAAAACAAGGAGGCAACCATTTTAATCGCACTTAAGTTACTTACACTTGTGAAATGGAGGAAGGAACTGATCCATGAACTGTGTACTGTAAAGTTCCTGTCAAGCTCTGACAAAGTCCCATACATCATTAGTTTTTTCTGATCCTTCCGTTAACAAACGGCCGACGAATCCCCCGTTGTAAGTGTGTAGGTTGCTGAAGCACTCGTCAGAAAAAATGACAGGGACACAGCACAAGGCCTGGGCTATAATGCTGAGGTATTTTTGCAAAAATAAACTTCAACCACTGACTCTTCACAGCCTCATCTTTGGGTAGGGAAAATAACACTAACTTTCTCTCACACTTCAGAGCACAGTGTCTTCGTGACATGATTCAACCGGGACCTGCTACAGTGTTTGTCTTCTTCTTTTTCTTTCTACAGTGTTTGTGGGCGGGGGGTTTAATTTTCCCGGGTCTGCGGTTTTAATGGGCGGGGCTTGAGTTCTGTATCGACGTCACGCTGACCAGTTCTGTGTGGAGTTTGCATGTTCTACCTGTGTTCGTGTGGGTTTCCTCCAGGTGCTCTGTTTTCCCACACAAGTCCAAAGACATGCACTATAGGTGAATTGGGTAAGCTAAATTGTCTGTAGTGTATGTGTGTGAATCAGAGTGTATGGGTGTTTCCCAGTGATGGGTTGCGGCTGGAAGGGCATCCGCTGCGTAAAACATATGCTGGATAAGTTGGCAGTTCATTCCGCTGTGGCAACCCCAGATTAATAAAGGGACTAAGCCGAAAAGAAAGAAGAATGAATTTACTGTAAACATTACAGTAACTTACTGGGAATTTTGGTTGCCAGTAAGACTGTAAATTTACAAGCGCACTGTAAATTAATATGTACAATTGTGATGTAAAAATACAGCAAAATTGTAATTATTAATTTGCAGTGTGCTTGTAAATCTACAGTCTTACTGGCAACCAAAATTGCCAGTAAGTTACTGCAAAGTTTACAGAAAATGTTTTACAGTGCACATTATATCTGTCTCTAAAAGTCATTTTAAAGTCAGTCATTATTAAAAATCTATTACTTTATCGACAAAATAAATGGTGCATTTACTTCTGGAGCCTACTGTTGCGCTCTGTTGTAAAGTGTCACTCTTAAAAAAAATGCAAGGAATTAACAATTCACACACAGTCATGTTTTCATTAACAGTTTAATTAGAATCAACACAGGCTTTGTTAAATCCAGGAACGTGTCCTACTTGGCTCAATGACAGTAAGCAATGTGTACATGGCTAAGGGCACAATGACTTTATTTCTACTCGTGTCCCATATTGCTTTTTTTTTATGTTCCATAATTGGAAGAAGGAAGAAACTGCTTTGCTTCTGCACAACAGATCTCCACACAGAGAGAGAGAGAGAGAGAGAGAGAGAGAGAGAGAGAGAGAGAGAGACAGAGAGAGAGAGAGAGAAAGCTAGCTTGAAAGCGTCTCTTGGGAAAAGGCGACAACCAGCTGTGAGCTACATAATGGCGGAGAGCAGTTTCCGACTCCCACAATTAACACTGTTTAATTAAGGTGGGCCGATCCTGCAGTCTGAGGAGGTGCCATTAGTAGGGTGGAGAGGAGAGGACTCAGGAGAGACGGAGCTGAGAGCCCAAACCATCTGCTGTGTTGGTTTAGCCCGAGCGCAGAGACGGCTTCAGTGCTGGTTGGGTTGTTTTACTTTCTCTTTTGGTACTGTATGAAAACATTCACTGTTAAAGTTACCATGAAGTCGAAACATCTGATCGTTGCAACTCATGCAAGGCAGACCTAACCCATATGTTCTGGTCATGTGTTAAACTGAGATGATTCTGCTCTTCAGTATTTGAGATTTTAAAGTCAACATTTAGAATTCACTCACTTTCATTCGGCTTAGTTTCTGATTTATCAGGGATCGCCACAGTGGAATGAACCACCAATGGCATATGTTTTATGTGGCGGTTGCCCCTCCAGCCACAACCCAGCACTGAGAGTACACTAAGGTACTGATCACACAGAACGTGCTGCCTCTTTTCCTTGACAAGGGAAAAAAGAAAAAAAGAGGTGCGCTGTGCTTTTTATGTTGCTAGGCAACCCCTGAATCAGCTGTGTATTGTGCATGAGCTCTGCTGTTGATATTGTTATAATTGTAATATTAGCAGAAACTGCAAAACAACACTTTAGTTTAGGTCACAATTCACAGTATTAACAAACCATTAACTAACACTATAGCTTAATAAACTACTAATTAGCTGTTTATTAATAGAATTTAGTAAGTTAGAATAGTTAATAGGTAATATTATTAGTTATTAGGGTAGAAGTTGGGTTTAGATTTTGGGTCGGATTAGTGATGCAGAATAAGATCATACTTTATAACCACCAATGAACAGTTAATATCCTAATAATAGGAAGGTAATAAGCCTATAGCATGAATTGTGACCTGAACTAAAGTGTTACCACAGCACTTACTCTGTCATTAATAGAGAGTGAGAGGTGTACTGTACCATTGCTGTAGTCGTCTTGACAACCCAAACACTGCTGTTACTTCAACGGATTTATTGTACAATGAAAAACGACGCGACTGACATAGCATACTTTTTCCACTTACAGTTGACTTTTTTCAAATTCAGGCACACAGAGCGCAACGGCAAAAACGCAGGACGCAGAAGACGGTTAAAACACTGGACGGTTTATATTTTGCGCAAACCACTTGTGGCCATTCGAAAACCATTTAAAAAAAAGCGCATCTCATCGTAAAATGCATGTTTGGTTTTATCGGCCCTTAAGCACATGTCCACATGTACAAGCATATTTGTATAAACAGAGTTTTCCCACCCTCCCTCTCACCCTCCCACCATTAAAAAAAAAAAAAAAAAAAACCACAAAACCGCACTGAGATTCATGTTAAGGGTACATCGAACCAACAGGTGGCGATAAAAGCCTTTTATGCTGGGTTCACACCAAACATGGAATTAAGTATTTGTGCGGGTACATTGCATACAAGCCAATGCAAATGTCAGAACAGAGGTGGATTACCGTTCCGTTATTTATCCAATTCACCTATAGCGCAAGTCTTTGGACTGTGGGGGAAACCGGAGCACACGGAGGAAACTCACGCCAACACGGGGAGAACATGCAAACTCCTCACAGAAATGCCAGCTGGCTGTGAGGCGACAGTACTAACCACTAAGCCGCTGCGTTTTTTTAAAATAATAAATATTTTTTAATAGCATGCACTTTGAAACTAGTTTTCAGTTTGCATTTTCTGGTCCCAAAAACTACTATCATGTACAGTCGTGGCCAAAAGTTTTGAGAACGACACAAATATTAGTTTTTACAAAGTTTGCTGCTAAACTGCTTTTAGATCTTTGTTTCAGTTGTTTCTGTGATGTACTGAAATACAATTACAAGCACTTCATACATTTCAAAGGCTTTTATGGACAATTACATGACATTTATGCAAAGAGTCAGTATTTGCAGTGTTGGCCCTTCTTTTTCAGGACCTCTGCAATTCGACTGGGCATGCTCTCAATCAACTTCTGGGCCAAATCCTGACTGATAGCAAACCATTCTTTCATAATCACTTCTTGAAGTTTGTCAGAATTAGTGGGTTTTTGTTTGTCCACCTGCCTCTTGAGGATTGACCACAAGTTCTCAATGGGATTAAGTTCTGGGAAGTTTACAGTCCATGGACCCAAAATTTCAACGTTTTGGTCACCGAGCCACTTAGATATAACTTTTGCCTTATGGCATGGTGCTTCATCGTGCTGGAAAATGCATTGTTCTTCACCAAACTGTTGTTGGATTGTTGGAAGAAGTTGCTGTTGGAGGGTGTTTTGGTACCATTCTTTATTCATGACTGTGTTTTTGGGCAAAATTGTGAGTGAGCCCACTCCCTTGGATGAGAAGCAACCCCACACATGAATGGTCTCAGGATGCTTTACTGTTGGCATGACACAGGACTGATGGTATCGCTCACCTTTTCTTCTCCGGACAAGCCTTTTTCCAGATGCCCCAAACAATCGGAAAGGGGCTTCATCGGAGAATATGACTTTGCCCCAGTCCTCAGCAGTCCATTCGCCATACTTTTTGCAGAAGATCAATCTGTCCCTGATGTTTTTTTTTGGAGAGAAGTGGCTTCTTTTCTGCCCCTCTTGACACCAGGCCATCTTCCAAAAGTCTTCGCCTCACTGTGTGTGCAGATGCGCTCACACCTGCCTGCTGCCATTCCTGAGCAAGCTCTGTACTGGTGGCACTCCGATCCCGCAGCTGAATCCTCTTTAGGAGACGATCCTGGCGCTTGTTGGACTTTCTTGGACGCCTGAAGCCTTCTTAACAAGAATTGAACCTCCTTCCTTGAAGTTCTTGATGATCCTATAAATTGTTGATTTAGGTGCAATCTTAGTAGCCACAATATCCTTGCCTGTGAAGCCATTTTTATGCAACGCAGTGATGGCTGCACGCGTTTCTTTCCAGGTCACCATGGTTAATAATGGAAGAACAATGATTTCAAGCATCACCCTCCTTTTAACATGTCAAGTCTGCCATTCCAACCCAATCAGCCTGACATAATGATCTCCAGCCTTGTGCTGGTCAACATTCTCACCTGAGTTAACAAGACGATTACTGAAATGATCTCAGCAGGTCCTTTAATGACAGCAATGAAATGCAGAGGAAAGTTTTTTTCAGGATTAAGTTAATTTTCATGGCAAAGAAGGACTATGCAATTCATCTGATCACTCTTCATAACATTCAGGAGTATATGCAAATTGCTATTATAAAAACGTAAGCAGCAACTTTTCCAATTTCCAATATTTATGTTATTCTCAAAACTTTTGGCCACGACTGTACAGTGAACACACACAAATTGCATACAGTACAATTGTTTTCAATATTTACTTAAAAAATTGGTGTTGTCACGTTTTAAGAACACCTTCTTTTGCTAAAAGGTTCCATGGTGCCCAAAAAAGAAGAATGAAAATAGCTGTTTTAAAATGGTAGAAACGTTTTCATGTGTTTTCATTACAGTATTTTTACACCGTTTACACCTATTTTCTTGATTGCTCATGTGGGTTTATCATAAATGACAAGGTGTGAAAAGCATTTTTTTATTCTCTTGCCAATTTGCAATCTGATGCTTAATGAAACAATAATCAAATGATCCTTTTTCTGCTATGAAGGACTTGAAGCGTAGAAAACCTATTTATAATAACATTTACTGTGTTTTCACAATGTCTGAGCAGTTTGAATGCAGTAAGAGCTGCTTTCTTTGGCCGTTTGCGTGGCTGTATCATTAGTGAGAAATTGTTGTGACAAGATTTTTTTTATCTTGCTAATTTGTCGCCTGATGCTATATGAGGAAACTGGAACACGCAAGGGAATACTTGGTTCTTCAAAGAGCCTTAGGTGTGTGTGTGCGTGTGCGTGTGTGTGTGTGTGTGTGTGTGTGTGCGCGCGTGCATGCATGTGTTTCAATGAGTAAGCGTAAAAACATTTTATTAATCTAAAGTTTTTTTAAAATGTGATTTGGTATTTATTAATCTAAAGTTTATTAAATGCCTTTCTGTAGCTCAAACGCATTCCTGTTGCTCAAATAGTACGACTAGTAGTTCAATTCCAAGGGAGAGCAAGAAATAAAAACAAAAAAACATGTACCTTTAATTCAGTGTAAGTCACGTTGGATAAAAGTGTCTACCAAATGCATAAAAATTAATAAAAGGCCTTTTTTTTAATCCTGCTATACACTTCAAAAAGAGGGTTTTTAGTGATGCTTGTGAACTGTTTATTTTTATTTTTTTGTGATTAGTCCTTAAAACCTTTTATTTCAAAAAGAACATTAAATCTAAATGTTCTATGAATGTTAATGTTTCTTCACAAAAGCACAAATGCCAGAAAACATTCATTCATTCATTTTCCTTCGGCTTAGTCTCTGATTTATCAGAGGTCGCCACAGCGGAATGAACCGCCAACTATACCAGCATATGTTTAACGCAGCAGATGCCCTTCCAGCCACAACCCAGTACTGGGAAACACCCATACACTCATACACTTCAGCCAATTTAGTTTATTCAATTCATCTATAGCGCATGTCTTTGGACTGTGGGGGAAACGGAGCACCAGGAGGAAACCCACGCCAACATGGGGAAAACATGCAAAGTCCACACAGAAATGCCAACTGGCCCAGCTGGGACTCGAACCAGCGACCTTCTTGCTGTGAGGCGATAATGCTAACCACTGATCCACTGTGCCGCCTGCCAGAAAACAACCTATTTATAATGGGAGCAAGATTCGAAATGTATGTTCACAGTTCTTGCACATATACAGTCAAGCCCGAAATTATTCAAACCCCTGCCAAATTCTGACTTAAAGTTACTTTAATTCAACCAGCAAGTTTTTTTTTTTTTTTTTACGGAAATGACACAGCCTTCTCCCAAAAGATAATAAGGCGATGCACAAGAGGCATCATTGTGGAAATAAAATATTTCTCTGCTTTTATTTACATTTGAACAAAAAGGGGCATGTCCAAAATAATTCATACCTTTAGCAAACTGTCACAGTCTATGGGAAAATCCTAAATTTTACACCCTTTCCAATAATCCAAGCTGTTCAAAAGCATCCTGATTACCCTGATTCATTGGGATTCATTGAGTTTTCATCAACTCAACGGGTGAAAAACAGAAACTCTCTGTAGTTGGTTTGTCTGTAAGAGTCTTTAAGAGTCCAGCAGTGGAGTTTAGTGAAGGTGACGCCCAGGTCAGGTCTCTTCATCATGGCCAAGTGTGCAGCATCCCGACTGTCCAGCACATCCACCAGCCTGACCTCATCATAGATTTTATGAAAATAGTTTTCATTATTAATGTCTAACAACTGATTTCTTTTATCTTTGCCATAAAGACAGTACATAATATTAATAGACATTTAAAGGCTTAACTAGGTTAATTAGGCAAGTTAGGGTAATTAGGCAAGTCATTCTATATCAATGGTTTGTTCTGTAGACAATAAAAAAAAAATGCTTAAGGGAGCTAATAATATTGACCTTAAAATGGTTTAAAAAAAAAATTAAACTGCCTTTATTCTAGCCGAAATAAAACAAATAAGACTTTCTCCAGAAGAAAAAATATTATAGGAACTACTGTGGAAAAATGTATTGCTCTGTTAAACATAATTTGGGAAATATTTGAAATAGAAAAAAAAAAATCACAGGAGGGCAAATCATTCTGACTTCAACTGGATGTAGAGCAAGATTTGAAACACATTTACTTCATTTTCACATTCTCTTTGCACCATTTACACCCAATTTCTTGGCCATTCACGTGACTATCATTAGTGAGAAACTGTAATGCGACAAAGTGTTGTTTATGTCTTACTAAGTTGTCACCTCATGCTATATAAAGTCACTGGAGTCTACATGGGAATATTTGCAGGCACTAATGATAGGCCTCAGCATGTTTGCACTCTGTAAACAGGAGTATGCTAAAGAATTAATAGCTTAAAGACGGCTGAAGACTTACAGTACAGCAAACGGATAATTGGCTGGAAACACAAAGGCAGTAGATCTTGCTGAGGTAGACTGTTGATTATTGCAGTAAATTGTGGTTCACGTTGTTCTGACCAATATATGTTCGGTTAGAGAGGGGAAAGGCTTTACTGAGATGGACAGTTGCCAGCTGCAGTTTGCAGGAACCCTGTACTGTATATAAACAATTGCCACCGTCACAATACAGTCTGTCCTCTCTGCAGTTTATGACAAATGAATTGCACTGAATAATGAGCAATGAAGATACAGATTTGAAAATAAATAGTTTTAGTACTGAAAGAAGATTTAAAGGCTCTGACAAAGAACAATTTGTAGCGGAGAAAACCTGAGAATATGGCAAACAGTAATAAATAAATAAATAAATAAATAAGTTAATTAATTATTTTATTAATTAATTAAAAATTATTATAAATGTATTATTTATTTTATTATTATTCATTCATTAATTCATTTTCTTTTCGGCTTAGTCCCTTTATTAATCAGGAGTCGCCACAGCGGAATGAACTGCCAACTAATCCAGAATATGTTTTACGCAACGGATGCCCTTCCAGCTGCAACCCATCACTGGGAAATACCCATACACTTGCATTCACACACATACACACTACGGACAATTTAGCTTACCCAATTCACCTATAGTGCATGTCTTTGGACTTGTGGGGGAAACCGGAGCACTCGGAGGAAACCCACACCAACACGGGGAGAACATGCAAACTCCACACAGAAATGGCAACTGACCCAGCCAAGGCTCGAACCAGCGACCTTCTTGCTGTGAGGTGACAGCGCTACCCACTGCACCACCGCGCTGCCCTTTATTAATATTATTATTATTATTCAGTCATTCATTTTCCTTTGGCTTAGTCTCTTATTTATCAGGGGTCGTCACAGCGGAATGAACCGCCTATTATTATTATTATTATTATTATTTTTAATGATAACATTTCCATAACCGTTCAGAAAATCCCACTTAAATCCAAAAGGAAAAATAAAGTGGAAAGTTATTCTTTGATAACACCCCCTTTTTTGCATATAATTGATTGATTGATTGATTAATTAATTCGTTTTTTTAATAAATTGAACTAAAGCATTTATTCAAGTAATATTTGTATTTTAGAGCTATGCTCACAGTAAATGACTCATTCTAGATGGTTAATTAAAAACAGGAAAATAGAAAAAATAACTTTAACATTACCTCTATGGAAGATACAGAAGAGTATTAAGGCTTAATTGTATTTCAATTGATACATTTTTTTATTATTGCATTTTAAGAAAAAAAAATTGTGAAAAAAAAAAAATGTGAAAAAAAAAAAAAAAAAACTCTTTACAAGAAGATTAAAAAGACAAAAAGATTAAAAAGATTTTCCAAGTCATTATGTTTCGAGAAAAAGGGGTTTCACTCCTAAAAATAAATAAACACAAGTTTCAAAATATATTCTTCAATGGCTTGGAACAACATTGGAAAGGAATGCACAGTACGTGTAACCAAACACCAGATACTAGAGCTAAATGGAAAGTGTGTTTTCTACAGGTGGTTTGTCAAGCCCACTCACCTGTGTGAGGCACATTCTCTTAAAAGGACAGTTCCTCCAATAATTAACCAAAGATCTCATTCCCTCATGTTATTTCAACCACTGATTAATACAAAAAATAAAAATTATAAAAGTTTAATAAAAATGTTTACTTTCACTTTATCAAGAGGACACTTGGGTTCCACTCCAAAAAATAAACAAATATACACACAAGTTTCAAAATATAGTCTTTAATGGTTTGTAAGAACATTGGAAAGGAATGCACAGTACATGTAACCATACACCAGATACTAAAGCTAGATGGAAAGTGTGTCTTCTACAGGTGGTTTGTCAAGCCCACTGACCTGTGTAAGGCACACTCTTTTAAAAGGACAGTTCCCCCAATAATTAACCAAAGATCTCATTCCCTCATGTTATTTCAACCACTGATTAATAATAAAATAAATAAATACATAATTTATAATAATAATAAATTATTAATTTTTATTATTATTATTGTTCCTAATAATAATAATAATAATAATAATAATAATAATAATAATAATAATAATAATACAAATTTTATAAAAATGTTTATTTCCACTTTCTCAAGAGAACACTTGGATTCCACTCCAAAAAAAAAAAATACACACTTACAAAGTTTTAAAATATAGTCTTCAATGGCTTGGAACAACATTGGAAAGGAATGCACAGTACATGTAACCATACACCAGATACTAAAGCTAGATGTAAATATGTGTCTTCTACAGGTGGTTTGTCAAGCCCACTCACCTGTGTGAGGCACATTCTCTTAAAAGGACAGTTCCTCCATTAATTAACCAAAGATCTCATTCCCTCATGTTATTTCAACCACTGATTAATACAAAAAAAATATTTAATACAAATGTAATAAAAGATAAACACTTACACAAGTTTCAAAATATATTCTTCAATGGTTTGGAACAACATTGGGAAAGGAATACACATGTAACCATATGTAACCATACACCAGATACTAAAGCTATCCTAAAAAAAAAAAAAACTTCCAGAAAGCTCAGATCTTTGCAGCACAGTACCATTTTCCAGCTGAAAGTGTACCCTCTTTCCCTTTACTTTTGCAGTGAACACAATGCATTTTTAATGCCACTCACTGTTTTTCTCGGTTTCCTGCAGGTCACATCAGGTGATGGTTTTAAGAGAGAACAGCAGGCTGTCATCTGGCGAAGGACAACCAGGACACGAGCACGTCATTACCGCGGCTGAAGGAGGAGTGCCATGTAAATGTTTGAGAATGATGACAAAAAATGAGCCTATTCATCAAAACCTGACATGCCTTTCCCCTTATTATCAAGCCGCGTTCAGTCCACGCCAATCACTCGAGGACGGCAATTGAAATGTCTTTTGTCCTAATCAGGCTCATTTCAGATACAAACCAGAGGCGATTGGGTATTAACATTCATTTTCTCTTTGGCATCCCAGTTTTCGGAACGTAAATGTGTTAGATGTCTTGATTGAGCCAGAAAATGAATTTTCATCTGGCTGACGTGTATTTTTTTTCTTCTCTTCCCATCTTTCCTTGTTCAGTCACACCCGTAACTAGTTGAAGACATCATCTTGAGCGATATGGATTGATATGAGTGAGTGATTGTTACACAAGGGGTTTTTCAAGGTCAACGTGCTCATTTTCTCCATATCAGACCCAACTGAATAATAGGCGCCATGCGTGAGCTGTAAGCCCTGAAGCTATTGACCCAAGTAAATGTAGCGTTAAGGAGTTGAATTAGTGTGTTTGAATGGTTTGTTTCAATGAACGAGATCTAAAAGTGATTCGGGGTTCATTTGAGTCATATATAGCTTAACAGTATTCACATTTGAACTTCTGTGACACTAGCCGTACCAAAAGAAACTGTAATCAATGAAGATTCAGAATTTGTTCACAGCTAGCTGTAGGGTTATACACTACAAAAAATGCTATTATTACTAGTTTTGTCTTGTTTCTAGTCCAAATATCTAAAAATGCTTTAATCAAGAAGTATAAATAAGCATAAATAGACAGCATTTAACTGTACGGAGCAGGAGGCATGGCAGCATGAAGACCTTTTAATCATTTAATCACTAATGTTAGCAAGTTGTATGGAAATGACTAAATGAAGTACTCTTTTAGTATGAGTGAGCAGGAGGCAACCGGATTAATTGGGTATTAGTTAACCCTACATCCTCTGACTAACTTCAGAGTGTCGAGATAATGTCTGTGAGAAGAAACGCAATCCCGGGGCGTGGAACTTTAAGCGGCGTTTGGTCCCTAATGAACGTACAATTAAGAATATCGGACCCAAGAAAAGATCAAAATCTAAATTATATCACAACTAATAATGTGATCAGGTAAAAACATAAATGGTAAAAGTGGAATAATCAAAATTGAAGTCAGATAGAACTCAGAGCTGGTAACAAATTTAAATAAATTCTAATAAATAACCAAATTCTTTTCAGAAGCGCTAAAAAGGCTTACATGCATTTAACCTTCGACCATTCATCGGATTCCGTCGTTGGGCTGATAGAATGGAATCTTACAATCTTAAATATTTTATGAGGGGCATGTTTACCCATTTCCTGTAAATCCACCAGATGCCGCTGTGTACATTTCACCCAATCTCACAATCCTTCTCGGGCCTGTCCATGACAAAATTCATCCAGCTTGTTGTTGTGTATATATAAGCTTGATAGCGACTGACCCACACCCACCCTTTTGCCTAAACCCAACCGATAGTGTTGTCAAAAGCAAACTAGAAGAGAAAAGCCATCGCACCCATGTGCTTTTACCAGGACTTCACACTGCTTTACATTTTTTTTTAGATTTACCTGGTTTCTAAAAACATCCATATGGAGGTAAGCGGTCAGCACTATTGGGAAAAGGAACAGAAGTTGTTGGTGAGGTAGTGTTCATTTTACACACAAAATGCAGCCAGACGTAGCCCTGGGCACATATTTTGCGGTTATCAAAAATGTAGCCCTGGGCACATATCTCTAATGAGCCTGTGTTGAAAAATATGGTTTTGTTTTTAGAAATAATAAGTAAAAATTTTGGTGAAATAATTTGCCATTGGGGTATGTAAAATAATCTTTTTTTTTTTTTTTTTATAAGTTTACTTATACACCTTTTTTGACCATCATCTTACACCATCTTACATCCAATTTTGTCTTATTTTTTTCTGTAAACAAAACAATGTTTTATTACTTGTCCATACAATGCTTCTTGATTTTAGAATTTTTAGATATTTGAACTAGAATCGGCGTCACAGTCACGTTAACATTATTAAATGTACATGTTGAATCACTGATATGTGTTGGTTTTGAGTCTAAAGTTCAGTTTCAAATGGTTGATTTTAATTTCAAGATCTGAGGTGAACTATCTGCTGCTGCTTTCAGTAGTATGGCAATAAATGTCATGTAAAATGGCATTCAAACTCACATTATTAGCATTTAACAATGAATAAAGCACATGAGGTGTACCTGAGGTAATCAGAGTTCATCCTGTTGTTCACCTGTGAGAAATAGAAGCCGTTTCTAAAATATAAATTCGAGGTGTTGGTTAGAACAAAAACTCCCTTTAATATGGAAAATATTCCTTCTATCGCGTGCCATTGCTTTTATATAGAAGACGATTTAAATCAGCCTTTAGGCTCGATAGTCACTCGCTCCTGTTGGTCCTCAATCTGGCAACCTGTGCTTGTGTGTTTTGATCCAGGAGTACAATACTTAGTTCAACCACTAGGTGTCAAACTTACATACTGCACCTTTAAAAGTTGAGTAAGCTTAAAAAAAGTTATGCAGTAAGTTGGCTTATAATTTGAAGTTGAGTCAACTTATTGTTTTTTACGGGGTAAATCAAATGGAAGTTATAAGACATAAATGGATCAAAATATTTGCCCTAAATAACTAGAAATAATGCAATTCAAATGTTTGTCATCATTAAATGAAGTTACATTGGTGAATACATCTCTAGGTCTAATCTAGAGTTCAAATTCTAAGATTGCGAGGACCAGGATTGAGAACTGCTGGTCTAAAGATTACTTTGGAAACTTGTTAGAGTACAACACTAAAGGAACCTGTTAAAAAACAGCTAAGACATAACAAATGTAAGATGTAACAATAAAAATCAATGTAAGACACGAATGTCCCAAAAGATCAATGTCATTGAGGCCTGATCTTGACACAACACACACTCATGTCGACACCTCCAGACATCTGCTATTGATTCCCGTCTGTGTCTCATCATCCTTGTTTCTCTGTAGGACACTTCTCTGGGAACATTTGTCTTATTCATGAGAAGGACCCCGCATTACAACCCTCCATTCAATCTTAAAGCTTCTTTTGGGTCTCCGTGGTCCTTATTTCTGACCTACAGAAATTGCTGACCCATGCAGAAATTTGGAAACAGATGCTTCTCTTTGCTCTCCTCTCCAGTGTACCTGCTGCCCGAGTCTGTTTCTTCTACCCCATCACCCTGGATCCTCTCTGATTTCCCAGGCATTGGGTCTGGACATCTGCTAACCCATTCCCAAGACTCCAGAATGCATCTGTGTGTCTCACACTTTAGTCTTTAGTTAAAGTAACCTTCAGCTGCATGAAGTCAGGTTCTGGGCACTCGCTGTTCAGCATCAGTAGTTAAAAGGGTCCTCTTTTTTGCTTTCTAGGTTTGTCTGCATTTTTGTGGAGTAATATTGCTTTTTTAGTATAAAAAAAGAACTTAAAGTTAGAAATCACAAAATCACCCCAGCAGGAGTTGCTCTCTACCGTATACCAGTAACCACTGTTTATCAAAAGTCTCCATTGTAGTCCTGATTGGCTTCCAAGAATGTAAACGTCACAATATCAAAAGAAGTGACGCCTGTTTTAGTAGCATATTTTCCAGCTGTCTTCACCTTAATTATTAAAATTAAGTTAAGTCAACTTAATATTAAGTAACACTGGGTTTACTCTCTCTTTTTTAAGTACAGTAAATGATCACATTTTACAGTGTATAATGTTGATTATGTCTGTGAATACTGGGGGGAAAACCGAAAAATAAGATCTTAGAATTATTTATTTATAAATACACTTTAAAATGCGATCATTTACTGTACTTAAAAAAAGAGAAAGTAAACCCGGTGTTACTTAATATTAAGTTGACTTAATTTTAACAATTATGCACAGTAAATAAACTTAATATTTTTAAGGTAGCGGGTTTACTAACTTTTTAAAAGTAAATCACGCTAAAAGTATCAGGTTTACCCTTTTTTTTTTTTTTTTAAGTAAAGTCAACTAATTGCTTCACAAGAAATGGATTTACTCACTTTTTTAAGTAAATTCAACTAACTGCTTTAAATGCAATGGGTTTACTGACTTCTTTAAGTAAAGTCAACTAATCCTTTTAAAAGCAAAGTGTTTACTTACATTTTAAGTAAAGTCAACTGATAGCTTTAAAAGCAAAGTGTTTAATGGGTATATTCATTTTTAAAAAAGTTAATTCAACTAATTGGTTTAAAAGTAATGGGTTTACTAAGTTTTTAAAAGTCAACTAATCGCTTCAAAAGCAATGGGATTACCCACTTGTTTAAGTAAAGTCAACTAATCGCTTTAAAAGCAACAGGTTTACTCAATTTTTAAAGTAAAGTCAACTATAATCACTTTAAAAGCAACAGGTTTACTAGCTTTTTAAAGTAAATTCAACTAATCGCTGTTAAAATCAACAGGTTTAATCACGTGACAAGTCAAGTCAACTATCAAGACAACTTTGTCGATTTTTACAGTGTATGAATGTGTTTTTTAAGCACCAGAGACTGTTTCTTCATGTCTGTGCACTCAGAAAACCACATATCAGGAGTTTAAACTGACAAGGCTTTAAAAGGCATGCATGATGTTTTATTTGTTATTGCTAAAGTAACTGCAGCACAAGATGTGAAGGCTCTGCCCCTTGTGAAAAGGGGGGGAAGAGCACCAGCTCATTTGCATAAAAAAAACATAAAAGCTTCCATTTAAAAAGTGGCATTTAAAGCAGGGTATAATAAGCGAAACATCACAGACAGATTTATAGGATATCCGAGATGTATATCTTCTAAAACCATCAAAACAGATCCCCTCTATACTCTTAAAAATGCTGGGTTATTTGATGCCAATTTAGGAAAAAATGTGGACAAAACCAACCCCTGTTAATTATTTGAATTTAATTTATAGGATCAAATTTAACCCAAAGTTTGGGTTTGTCTATGTTGTACCCAATTTGGGTTTAAATAACCCAGCATTCTTTAAAGTGTAACTCCAGATAATCAGAACTACACTTTTACAGCATTTATGATGTGTGCTTGACAAACCACCTGTAGAAACACGTTCTCTCTCTCTCTCTCTCTCTCTCTCTCTCTCAAAAACAAACAAAAA
>CAIGQV010016716.1:86079-101714 GCA_903798115.1 Danio jaintianensis | reverse complement strand
TATATATATATATTTATTTGTGTGTGTGGGTGTGTGTGTGATTCATATATAATGAATGAACTGTTGATCCATTCAACAAGCCAATATACATTCATTTATTTTCTTTTGTGGAACATAAGAAATGAATTGGAGAATGTTTGTGCAATGAAAAGAATTGAAATATTTAGTGATGTTCGACGACAGAAAAAACAACAATACAGGTTTGAAGTTACATGAGTGGTGAGCACATTATGACAGGAAAAAAGTGATGTTTCTAAAGTGATGTTTTGAAATTCCACCTATAAAGGAGCTGAATAATCACTGAAAAACTATCCTTCAACTGTAGTGTGCCTTCCATTAATTGGCAGAGGACTTGCAATTCATTTCTAATTCAATAGAAATCAGAAGCAGAATTTATAAATCCCTTTCATCTCATGCCTTGAGCAGAATGCAAAGTGGTACAGCAGAAATCAACAGCCAAACTCATAAATGTAAATGCTGTAAGGCTTTAGGCCTTCAGCTCGATCACCATCATACCCTTGAGCAAGACATAAGGCAACTCCAAGTGTACTCTCCACTAGTGTTGTCACCATACGGGAATTCGATACCAATCGGTAACAGAAATTACTGTGATTGGCCGTGAAGGTCATCAGTTCACAGAACTCACCGCTGTTTACTGAGTGTAACCACAGACACAGGGACACTGGAGCGTTTTAAAGCCGTGATTCATCAGTGGATCGCTCATATGTCAGCTTATAGACAAACCAGCTGATCAACATGACTTTGAAACGCTAAGAACGAGCTCAACAGCACTCAGATGTTCGCAGGAAATGGACGTTTTTAAAATTTCAGTACTGATTGGTATCGAATTCCAGAATCGTGACAACACTGCTCTCCACATTATACCATTATAGTGTTATTCAACAGAGATTTTTTCTGCTACAGGATATTCCACATGCTTGTGTGGTGATAAATAACGATTGTAGATTCTCTTTGCATCATTCTCTTCCGACCAGGAAATTACTGTAGCATCAAAATCAAAGGCTCCAGTCTGAGACCAATCCATCACGAGGGGATTTCCGAATGAGAGTCTCTCCTGTGTGTGACCACAGTCAGAGACGTGCAACATCAATCGAGGAAACGTTTTCTCGGAGTCTCTGCACTGAGAGCATCGTAAGGATGTCTGCCGAGACCCCGGCCGACACTCCGGTAAATAACGCTGGGAAAGAATGATGTCACATCAAAAGCAATTTGATCACACACTGCAGAAAATGAAAGAGGAGAGAAGTGTTGTCAGACTAAAAGGAGTGTGAGGAGAGGAGACAGTTCAAACACATCCAGCAATGTAAGATTTAATTTACTTGCGATAGAAATTCCACAGGAGTGTTGTTATAAGACCAGCCGAGCAGCTTGAGGCAGCAATGCTAGAAAAAAAAAAGCCTTTTCATGACTGCTGCCCTTGTTAAATCGAGAACGGCTTTATTAAAACTTTCAAAAAACAGAGTGTGATGACATCTCCTCACATGGATCTAAAGTACTAACTTCCTTGCACCTGAGCTATACAAGCATGACTGATCTCAGATTGTGTTTTGTTGTGGTATTCATATATGTGATCACTAGCAATTTCAAATGAAACAAAACATTTGCTAGATAATGGAATCTAGATGGCAGACTGTGACTTCTTAGGCTTAACACAAAATAAATTGCATAACAAAATAGAAAGTTGGCTGAATGAAAAAAAAAAAAGGTTCTTTAGATTGTTAACATTATGTAACATTATGCGCAGTATGTAGAATTGACATCCAGTGGCTGAACAAGGTATTGCAGTCCATATTCAAAATATTCATTCATTCATTTTTCTTCGGCTTAGTCCCTTTATTTATCAGGGGTCGCCACAGCGGAATGAACCGCCAACTTATCCAGCATATGTTTTACACAGTGGGTGCCCTTCCAGCTGCAACCCATCACTGGGAATCACATACATACACTATGGCCATTTTTTTGTTTATTTTTTAGCTTATTACAGTCTTTGGACTGTGGGGGAAAACGGAGCACCCGGAGGAGACCCACACCAACACGGGGAGAACATGCAAACTCCACACAGAAATGCCAACTGGCCCAGCCGGGATTCGAACCTTCTTGCTGTTGGGTGACAGTGCTAACCACTGAGCCACTCCTCCAAAGACTCGATGCACATGCAGGTTCCCAGATTTATGACACCAACAGGAGCGAGTGTGCCTGACAATGGAGCCTTACACTGTAAGCTGCTCAGCTAATCTTTACGTTTGTAATATTTGTATTATTTGCTAATTAAAAAACACCTCAGTTTTTATAACTCTGAATTTGCTTCTCATTTCGGAGGCTGCTACTGTCTTCTGGAGGTCGCATTTTTGGTTGCACCTGCATATATTGAGGCAGCCTTCAAGACTGAAATTAAATACGCTGTGTTTTCCACCAAGGCAACCCAGGTGGCAAAATATAATTAGGTAAACTGGCAGTGGGCGGAGTTACACAGACCACAAAAAAAAAAAAAAAAAAAATTCTGATATAAAACTCACATTTTCAAAGGAGAATAACTGACTTTTAAATAACTGTGCATTGTTTTATAGATAAACAAGCATGTTCACTTAGCATGTTTCTTAAATAGAACATTTTGTGGTATTTTTATGCTATAGAAGAGTCAAAAACTTACATACAGCATATGTTCTTAGAAGGTTTCCTTAGGGAACCCAAAAGTTTTTTTATTTTTTATTTTATGCAACACCCTAGCAACTGCATAGCAACATGGTAACCTCTCAACAACCTAGTAGCATACTAATACCTCAGAATACCCTAGCAACTGGATAGCAACATGGTAACCTCTGCATAACAACACATTAATACCCCAGAACACCCTAGCAACTGCACAGCAACATGGTAACCTCTCAACACCCTAGCAACTTCATAGCAACATACTAACCAACATGGTAACCTCTCAACAACCTAGTAGCATACTAACACCTCAGAATACCCTAGCAACTGCATAGCAACATGGAAACCTCTAAACAACCTAGCATCTGCATAACAACACACTAATACCCCAGAACACCCTAGCAACTGTATAGCAACTTGGTAACCTCTCAACACCGTAGCAACTTCATAGCAGCATACTAACCAACATGCAAACCTCTCAACAACCTAGTAGCATACTAACACCTCAGAACACCCTAGCAACTGCATAGCAACATTGTAACCTCTCAACACCCTAGCAACTCCATAGCAACTTACTAGCACCCCAGAACACGCTAGTAACTGGATAGCAACATAGTAACATACTAATATGTCAGAACACCCTAGCAACTGTGTGGCAACAAATCAGAAATGCATAGCAACATACCAACCCCTCTAGATTACCCTAGAAACATATTAACCTAGAACACAGTAACCCCAGAACACCCTAGAAACTGCATAGCAACATACTAATTACTCCCCATTCATACACAAGGGAATGTATGTTTACATTGTAAATTCAACCACACACACACACACACACACACACACACACACACACACGCACACATGCACACATACACGCACACACACACACTCACACACATTTGTTTTTGTGAAAAGTGGGTACATTACATAGGTTTCCATTGATTTTATACTGTACAAACCGTATTTTTGTATTGTAAAATGTGGTTTTAATTCATTTAATTAATTACTCTTAAAACATTGCAATTTATTCCTTGAAATAATTCAGCAAGTACATGTGCAAACCAAATAAAAATCAATATTTAGTTTAAAAACACTTTTCAGGTCAGTTATTTTTCACATACTTGTGATTGTACAGCATACAGCACATGCCATGTCTAAAATTAATGATGATTAATGAATGAATTAAAAAAATGGAAAAAAAAAAAAAAACTGAACAAAAGGCATTACTATATACACACACACTCACTTTACAGACTCTAATAATATAATTTATCCATAATCCTTTTTGAGCCACAATATTAGTAATACAGCTTTTTCTGTTGATGTACCTTTTTGCAAAATACATGCACAAAATCATTGAGATTTCTGGCCCTTGTAAGTCAACAAGCAACAAAATGGAGGTGCTAAATAAGCTAAATTATGAAAAGCTGATTTCATTCATTCATTCATTTTCTTTTCGGCCTAGTCCCTTTATTAATCTGGGGTCACCACAGCGGAATGAACCGCCAACTTATCCAGCATATGTTTTACTCAGCGGATGCCCTTCCAGCTGCAACCCATCACTGGGAAACATCCATACACACTCATTCACACACATACACTACAGACAATTTAGCCTACCCAATTCACCTATACCACATGTCTTTGGACTTGTGGGGGAAACCGGAGCACCCGGAGGAAACCCACGCGAACACGGGGAGAACATGAAAACTCCACACAGAAACGCCAACTGAACCAGCCGAGGCTCGAACCAGCGACCTTCTTGCTGTGAGGCGAACATGCTACCCACCGCACCACCGTGCAGCGCAAAGCTGATTTCAAAATGCATTTATTTATTTTTTTGAATTTGTAATTTTCAATCTAATAAAACACAATTTTTCATTTCAAAAAGAATAATTTCTTAATAAAAAGTGTACAATCTTGTGAACCTAAAGGTGTGTTTCGTCTCTCGTCGTCGAACAGTACTAAACAACTTATGTTATAAGAACTTTATCCTTAATTTTTTTTTTTAAAGATGTGTAGTAATCAAAAGCGAACGTTCTGTAGAAAAGCAAAACATTAAACAATGCAAACCAAAATGACCTAACTCCAAGCCCTGTTAAGTAACGTTAGCACATTTAGTATTTAACTAGAAAGGTTAACAGAGAACATAGTATTAGTATGACATACATACCCATTGCTGTCTGTTGAAAGTGTGCGCGTGCTGTCAACAAATATTGGGGAGGGGAAGAGGCAGTGAATCAGCTACTTCGGTGACACCAATCAATCCACAATAATTTAGTGGCTGCATTTTATTTATTTATTGAAATATTGTGAATTTACGTAAGTACATTTAAATTAATATTATCAACAGAAAAATCATATTTGGGTGGCCACAGGGTGTCACGTTACCGGGAGGTATTGCAGACGGGACAAGAGTAGGATCCATGTGCATTTAATGGTGAGTTGTCATACAAAAACAGGACATCCAGGTACAAAAAGTAACAAAATAACAAATAAACAAAACAACAAACTATGATCGGGAACTATGACTAAACATGAGCTAAACATACCATCAATACCAACATAAACCAGACAACATACTAACAATCAACGACTGAGCCAAGACTAGACGGGTGCAGGGTGTATAAATAGTCCAAACAATGAGTAGTGATCGGATGCAGCTGTGTGTGTGATGAGTGGAAGTGGAAACCGGGTGTGTGTGGCGGAATGATGGGAATTGTAGTTTGTGATGATTTGTAGTTCACCAGCGATCTCTGAAGTCCTTGATCGCTGGTGAACATGACACAGGGGCCCTTGGAGGCGCCTCTGCCCTAACCCACCCCTAAACCCAACCCTCACAGGAAACCTGTGGCAAATTTTGAAAAAGTCTCTGTTAAGCATGATGTTTAAGCTTTTTGAATTACAAGGACATCAGGCATGTCCTCGTAATACTCCTTAAATGAGTACAACTAGGTCATACACATGTCATTATACAAAACGCAAAAAAAAAAAAAAAAAATGAAAGCCACCAAAACCAGTACACACACACATACAAATGCTGGTATTGGCAGTTTACAAGAACTCTTCATAGGTGTAATGTATTTTATACAGTAAAAACCCAACCCCAAATCCAACCCTAAGCATGATTTTAAGCTTTTTTAATTACAAGAACATCAGGCATGTCCTCGCAAAAAAAACTTTAATAGAGTACAACTAGGTTATACACGCGTCATATACAATAAAAATAACAACAAAAAAAGCTTGTAAAGCACCAAAATCAGTGTATATGTACACACACACACACACACACACAGACACACAGACACACAGACACACACACACACAGAGATCTCCTATTTACTGTGAGCACTGTGCTTCGTCCAACAGATCACACTATTATCATTCATTCATTCATTTTCCTTTGACTTAGTCTCTATTTCAGAGGTCGCCACAGCGGAATGAACCGCCAACTATTCCAGTATATGTTTTACGCAGTGGATGCCCTTCCAGCCACAACCCAGTACTAGGAAACACCCATACACACTCATTTACACACACTCATACACTACAGCCAATTTTGTTTATTCAATTCACCTATAGCGGAAACCGGAGCAACCGGAGGAAACCCACGCCAACACAGGGAGAACATGCAAAAAAAAAAAATGTTATACAATTAATGTTTATTAAGAAACCGATATGATTGCATGCTATATATTGTATTTTTAGTTTTTTTTTTTTGCCATGAATATAGCCTATAATATAGAACTATAGACTCAAACCAGCGACCTTCTTGCTGTGAGGCAACAGTGCTAACCACTGAGCCACTGTGCCGCCCCATCACACTATTTTGTCTTTCTTTTCTTTTTTCATTCCTTTGTGATGGGAATTTTTAATGAACATCTTGATGAACGACACGTTTTGTGGAGAGAAGCAGTTTTGTACTGGCCAAGGAGTTAGAAAACCACAACAAGAACTTTTCTTTCCCACCAGAAATGTATCTTTCCTGGATTTTGGCACAAATGTGAGTGTACATGCACTGAGGGGTCAAAAACTGTCTGTTGAGAAAACTGAGAGTAAGACTGTGATAGAAGACTGTGTGTAACAGGTGTCATCCTGCAGGATTATTTTAATAAACTACCTTTTTGCTTTGCTCTAACCCTTGTCTGACTGAAGTCTGACTGAAGTCATTTAGCAGATTTCCACGACACCTTTAAAACCTGTTTTAACTCATTTCAATCTGTTTTAATCATTTTCATTCTTTGTTGTTTTTATTTCTTATACTTGTCTTTTATCCTTGTTTATGTAAAGCACTTTGAATTACCATTGAGTATGAAATGTTCTATGTAAATAAATTTGCCTTGCAAAATTTTATGAACTTTTAGTTACTATTTGCCATGCTAATCGTGTAAAAACGACAGATACTATATTCGTTTTTTGGAAATAATTTACAACAAAAAATAAATCTAAGAATCATATAAATCCGGGCTGAAAGTCAGATGCATTTCAGATCAACATTTGCTCTCCGCAGCGTTGTGTTTTCTCCCGTCCAGCCCGTGTCATTCCAGCAGGACCGGGGCCACTAAATGACAGCTTTACTTACGCCTGACAGCCTGTCGCTGCTCCCAGATCAGCTCTGTCTCCCGCATACATTCTAATTGCTACAGCAACCGTGAAAAGCTATTCGGCGTGTCCATCAATCTCTCATCTGCAGACAACAGGTTGAGGAGAAATGTATTCCGGGGCAAGAAAATAGGAGGAAATATATGCAGCGCTACGTGTTATTTAACAGAGTCTCTTGAATATTGAAGTGGTGGAGGGACTCAAATGCAACTCTGGTACCCTTCTCATAAAAGCGCCTGCGGTCACTCGTCTCGGCACACAGGGGAGTGGATATACACATTCTTTTGCATAATGCATCCCAGCATGGCCTGTATCTGAAAGAAGCACTTTCTGAGAAAACAGGGAATTTGCGAATATAATATGCACGATATCTTACAAAGCTCTGCACCATGGGCAGAATTTGTATTTAGATATGTAGGCAAGTACTGAAACACAGGACGCTGAAAACAAGCAAACGATTTCTGAATGTTTTCAAATGTTTCTGAATAGTTGAAAACAAAAGCAGAACAGAGAATTTTTCATGAAGCCTCATCAAATATCCGTGCTTCAGTGTCGATCTATGATATCACATAATGCTTCAAAAAACATCCTCTTCTTTTTTACACATAACCGAACGTGAACAATTGGATAGAGAACGTTTTGGCAAGAAAACTTAAAAAAGAGTTTGAATTTCTTTCACGGCTGTCTATCATCGCCGGGGTTTCTTCATCCATAGCAACGCATGCTGTTCCCGATAGTGGATATATAGCTCTATTTACTTTGGACATGCTTTTATGCTAAGACCAGTGAAAGCAAAATACCTCAGATGACTTACCCTGTTTATCTCATTGCCTATGATAAATCGAACACCCTGCAATTTATTTTCCTTTTTGGCATTTTGAATTCAGTCAGGCGGTGATCAGAATGTTGATCAGTCGCTTGCAGAATAATGTGAATTTGAGGAGTTGATCATCCATGAACGTGCACTTTTAGGCCAGTGAGTTTAAGATTTAAGAAAGAAGAGAAGAGAAGAAGGGAGGGAGGGAGGGAGAAAGAAAGAAAGAAAGAAAGAAAGAAAGAAAGAAAGAAAGAAAGAAAGAAAGAAAGAAAGAAAGAAAGAAAGAAGGAAAGAAAGCAGGAGAAGAAAAAGAAAGAAAGAAAGAAAAAAAAGAAAGAAAGAAAGAAAGAAAGAAAGAAAGAAAGAAAGAAAGAAAGAAAGAAATGAAGAAATAAATTAATAAAGAAAGAAAGAAATGAAGGAAGGAAGGAAGGAAGGAAGGAAGAATTAAAGGAAGAAAGAAACAGAAAGAGAAAAAGAAAGAAAGAAAGAAAGAAAGAAAGAAAGAAAGAAAGAAATGAAGAAATGAAGAAATAAAGAAAAAAAGAAAGAAATGAAGAAATAAATTAATAAAGAAAGAAAGAAACAGAAAGAAAGAAAGAAAGAAAGAAAGAAAGAAAGAAAGAAAGAAAGAAAGAAAGAAAGAAAGAAAGGATGAAAAAAAAAGAAAGAAAGAAGGAAGGAAGGATGGGAGGATGGAAAAAAGAAGAAAGAAAGAAGGAAGGAAGGAAGGATGGGAGGATGGAAAAAAAGAAGAAAGAAAAAAGGAAGGAAGGAAGGAACAAAGAAAGAGTTTTATACAAAAAACGTGGTGATTAAAAGAAAAAAAAACATAAAAAGGACTTTTTTCAATTTGAGTTTTTTTTTTTTTGAGCTTTACTTATAATTATTTTATTATGTTTTAATGATCCTGTGATTGTGATTCTTGCATATGTGGCCTTTTTATGCCAAAAACAGAATGACTAACAGCAGCACTCTTAGTACTTATTTACAGTAGCACTGTCAATTCTTAAAGGGACTAATAATAATAATGTTTTTTTTTCATGCTTTTAATCTGGCCAAACTAAAAGAATCAAGACTTTTTATTTTAACAGAAGAAAAAACATTATATGAAATGCTGTGAACATTTCCTTGCTCCATTAATCATCACTTGGAAAATATATTAAAAAAAAAAAAATCACCTGAACCCATGTGAACAAAACCAGGAGCCCTCTCTTCTCTCCCCCGCACCACACCCCAGGACAATCTCAAAACATTATGCAATTCAGAGTGTGCCTCACACAGGTGAGTGGGCTTGACAAACCACAAACCCACTCCTTCATCTCTCTGATACTTTAACCGACACTTGCTCCGGTTTTGCATATTTGCACCAGACTCGTTCTTACAATCAAGAAAAGTGCATTTATGAAGTGTGCCTCACACAGGTGAGTGGGCTTGACAAACCACCCGATGAAACACTCTTCTATCTATATAGAAAACAAATCCTCCTAACTCAAGCACTTAATTCTCTAAGCACTAACAGTTGCTTTGTATAATTAGCACTTCTTGTGTGTATCGCCTCTTCTTGCTGAATTTCTGAATGCCTCCTCTATTGTAAGACAAATGTGTCTGCTCAATGACTAAATGTAAATACAATTTCACAGGAAGGTTAATAATTTTGCCTACAACTGTATGTGGAACAAAAGTGTGTAGTATATGACATACAGTTGAAGTCAGACTTGTTAGCCCTCCTGAATTATTAGCCCCCCTGTATATTTTTTTTACCCCAATTTCAGTTTAATGGAAAGAAGATTTTTTTCAACACATTTTATAACATAATAGTTTTAATAACTAATTTCTAATACATGTGACATTTAAAGGCTTAACTAGGTTAATTAGGCAAGTAAGATAATTAGGCAGATCATTGTATAACTGTCAGGATCACCAGTGATCTAATCCTTCCAGATCACTGGAGAACTACACATCTGCCACTGAACTGGACTACAAATACCATCATGCACCTCACACACACCAGTTCCTGATTCCCCCTGATTACACACACAGCATGGACTGATTACAGTCCAAGATTATATTTACCACTCACACACACACACACACTTTGCACACTTTGAGTCTTGTTGTTGTAACTTTTTGAAGCGTTTCCGTGTCTTGTATTTCCTTGCCGTGTTTCCTGACCCTCGCCTTGTGTATTGTTTATGCCGTTAGCCGGCTGTACCGATCTCTTCGCCTGTGACCCGACTACTCTTTTGGATTGCCCTTTATGTTATTGTTTGCTTGTTAATAAAGACGCTGCATTTGGATCCTCAATTCCGTTGCCAGAACTGTTTTGTTACAATAACGATGGTTTGTTCTTTAGACAATCGAAAAAATAATATTGCTTAAGGGGGCTAATAATATTGACCTTAAAATGCTTTTTGAAAATTAAAAACTTTGTTTATTCTAGCCGAAATAAAACAAATAAGATTTTCTCTAGAAGAAAAAATATTATAGGAGATACTGTGAAAAAAAATCCTTTGTTCCCAAATTATGTTAAAGGGTATTGAAACCCCCCTCTTTCAGGTCTACCTCAGAATTTAAAAATAAAATGCTACATATTGGAGGTGGAGCGCTGTGAGCAGAAGGGGGAGGCAGAGCAGGGGGAAAAAGAGGGGTACGAACAACTGTCAGTTGGCTCACTAACTCGAGACGAAAAAAAAAATCTGACACAAAACGTGAGGAGACGCATGATTTTATAGTTTACAAAGTTAAAATTAAAGTTAAGTTAAAATGCACGGCAGCACGGCGATGTGTCTGAATGTTAACGAACTGATGAACTGATAAAAGACAAAGTCCGCCATTCTCTAATTCTCGTACAGTTCTCCCGACAAAAATGCTTGCTGCACACAAACAGCTTTGCTGTATCGGTCCTGACAGCATCACGGGGAAAGCCATGCAACAAACCCCGTGAATCATGGAAACAAACACATACGACCCTTCACAACCACATAAATACTGCGTGCCATGCGCTGTCTCTCAGCTTGGCAGGTCTGTCCATACGGGTCATCGGAAAGCATGTGCAGTCACGAATAATTAAGAAGCAGGATCTTCTCATAGGATAAAAAAAAACTCAGTCTATGAAAACTGACGCGTCATCACTCGACTAGCAGATGAGCGCTACATCACCGATTTTGATCCTGCGCCAATAATGACTTTAAATCCGGAAGATGAAATTAGCTGACAAAAGCTCAAAATTATCCAGGTTTATCCACAATTAAAGCTAACAGGTGCTAACGTTGTCTTAATTGATGCTCAACACACACAAATCTGTTAAAATCTAAAAACGAACCTTTAAACATTCATTCATTCATTTTCTTTTCGGCTTAGTCCCTTTATTAATCTGGGGTCTCCACAGCGGAATGAACTGCCAACTTATCCAGCATATGTTTTACGCAGCGGATGCCCTTCCAGCTGCAACCCATCACTGGGAAACATCCATACACACTGATTCACACACATACACTACGGACAATTTAGCTTACCCAATTCACCTATAGCGCATGTCTTTGGACTTGTGGGGGAAACCGGAGCACCTGCAGGAAACCCATGCAAACACGGGGAGAACATGCAAACTCCACACAGAAACGCCAACTGACCCAGCCGAGGCTCGAATCAGCGACCTTCTTGCTGTGAGGCGAACGTGCTACCCACTGTGTTACCGTGCAGCCTTACCTTTAAACATAATTTTTGAAAAAGAAATTCTGACTTCAACTGTATATTGCAGAAGATATTACGTGCTTGTGTTGTTTGTGTCTTTTCTCTCTCTCTCTCTCTCTCTCTCTCTCTCTCTGTTCTCCCATATCTGCTTCATTTTCTCAGGTTCCGTTCATTGGTCAATTCATCTGTCAATCATTTCCTACCCGGTGATGTCACTCTGACGTCATGTCCAATAGGTCAAGACCACCCAGCATAAAAGAGCGCGCCAGACCACTCCCCAGCCTTTTCTTGTCCCTCTTGTTTCTGTTGTATTGCTGTGTTATTTCGTTGCGTTCAAAGAAAACCCTGTCTAACTGTGTATTCTGTTGCCCGTTTCTGTGTGTTCACGTATCCGTCTGCTATTCATATCAATCAGTTTATCTCTTTCATTCATTTGTCCCGTTGTTACGAGGCTCGGACGAAGCAGACAGGTAAGCAGGTCACGTGACATACATTTTGCAACACGTAGGACTACTCTTATGTTTAATATATTAAGTTAGGGGCGAGCGCCACCCCTTGTACTTTTTGGATAAATAGAGTAGGATAGTTAGAATACTCGGAAGACCTCTTCGTGTGTTTATCTATTTCGTTTTCATTTATTTAGTTAGTTAGATGTTTCGGGGGAGTCAGACATTGTTTGGGTTTTGTTCTTTTCTTTAGCGCCGCCCATGTCCCTTCTGCCAGCTCTCTTGTTTCCCCCCGTCTTTGTGTTTGTCTCAATATTGTACATATTGTAAATAGTACATTTTTGCTTACCTTCTCTTTCTTATTTTTGATTAATTCATTGTTTTTGTTCACTTGGGAATTGTAAATAAAAAAAAAGATGAAGCGTAAAGTGCAAAGTAACACTACTGTATATATGGTATTTTCTTAATATGACTCTACATGACTCGGACATGAACAAAGGAACTAATAAGAAAATGCTCTACAAAACTTTAATAAGCTTTACGCTTCAAAACCAGCACACGCTGTCAGTGAAACTTTTTTTGGATTTTTTATTTTGCAGCAGTGTAAGTCTGTCCATTATTAGAAAGACAGTGGCAGGATAAAGACAAGCGTTGTTACCTCCTCCACACATGAGCGCTGGAAAATAGATCTGCTCTCCGGCGTGTCTGCTTTCATTAAGTAAATGTCAGTAAGGCTAAAGACGACCTCTCGCCGGACAATAAAGAACTGCCAATATTTGCCGGCTTCATCTCATCTGCTTTCCACTCGCTTTTCTTGTCACACTTAAGGTTTCTGCAGAGAATTCACATGCTATCCGGACTACATCGATCCTGCAGGATTAATAGATCACAGAGCGCTCTATGTTGGAAATATTATTCCATGTTGCATGGGTGGTAAACTAAGCAAATTCTGAATTGTGTAATGTTTATGTTTTTTAAGTTAATATACAGTTGAAGTCAGACTTGTTAGCCCTCCTGAATTATTAGCCCCCCTGTATATATATATATATATTTTTTTTTTTTTTTTTACCACAATTTCTGTTTAGCAAAGATAATAAAAAAATATATAGTTTTAATAACTGATTTCTTTTATCTTTGCCATGATGACAGAACATCATACTTGACTAGATATTTTTCAAGATACTAGTATTCAGCTTAAAGTGACATTTAAAGGCTTAACTAGGTTAATTAAGGCAAGTTAAGGTAATTAGGCAAATCTTTGTATAACTGTCAGGAAATCCTTCCAGATCGCTGGAGAACTGCACATCTGTCACTGAACTACAAATACCATCATGCGCCTCACACACACCAGTTCCTGATTCCCCCGATTACGCACACACAGAATAGGACTGATTACCTGGACTTTATATTCACCATTCATACACACAAACTTTGCACACTTTGAGTCTTGTTGTAACTTTGAAGCATTTCCGAGTCTTGTATTTCCTTGCTGTGTTTCCTGACCCTTGCCTTGTGTATTGTTTATGCCGTTGTCACGGTCACACAAGGAAGTGTAAACTTCAAGGGTGTTTATTCAAGTGATATGCACAATAGTAGTTAGGTGAAGTAGGTGAATAGTGTTGAGGAAGGTGAGCGATCTCCAGCACACACACAGTTCATCAGTTCAGTTCAGTTCAAAGGCTATTGCCCACATAAGCAAAGACACTTCCCTTATATTGGTGCATTGGCATTCACAGGCAGAGGACATCCATGGAAGACCGCAGGAGAAGACAGGAGAGAAGACGAGTGGACCATGCGTGTCTGATTCCAGCCGCTGACTGAATGAGTGAGGTGAGTATATATGCTGTGTGGTGATTGCAGGTGCAGGTGATGGTGATTAGTACTCAGGTGAGGGTTCACAGGTGTGGTGCGTGGTGGATGGTGACTGAGAGTGGTGACTGGGAGTGGTAGAATGAGCAGCAGGTGTGACAGCCATTAGCCGGCTGCCCTTTATGTTATTGTTTGCTTGTTAATAAAGATGCTACATTTGGAAATAAAACAAAATAAGACTTTCTCTAGAAGAAAAAATATTATAGAAAATATTATAGAAAAATTCCTTGCTCTGATAAACATTATTTGGTGAAAAAGAAAAAAAAATACTTCAACTGTAATTGTAAAGTTGTTTTAACATTTATTTTACATTTAACATGCTTTTAACATTCTGTCCAGGGACTACAGATGAAAAATGGAAATATTTAAACTGTTACTAGTTTAATATTTAAAATAAATGTTCAGTTAGCAGGGACCTTGTACACTTTAAACTAAAACTTTTCTGTATGTTTTAATAAGATTCAATATTCCTGTTAACTAAACAAGTAAAATGAAAAATACAAATAAATATTCCCACAACCCTTAACATAATTTGAACCAGCGACTTGAACCAGCGTCCTTCTTGCTGTGAGGCAACAGTGCTAACCACTGAGCCACCGTCACGCATTTCTAAACATAATAGTTTTATTCATTATTTAATAAAACCAATTAATATTAATTAGTATTCATTAATTTCTAATAACTGATTTTAATTTAAAGGCTTAACTAGGTTAATTAGGTTAACTAGGCAAGTTAGGGCAATTAGGCAAATCACTATATAAGGATGGCTTGTTCTGTAGAAATGACTTTAAAATGGTTTAAAAAAATAATAATAATAACTGCTTTTATTCTACCCGAAATAAAACAAATAAGACTTTCTCCAGAAGAAAAAAAATATTATGAGAAATGCTGTCAAAAAATTCCTTTCTCTGTTAAACATCATTTGGTAAATATTTGAAAAAATATAAATAAAATCACAGGAGGGCAAATAATTGTGACTTTAACTGTATATAGCAGAAGATGAACCGTAGTGCAGAATATATTCCTTCCTTCCTTCCTTCTTCCTTCCTTCCTTCTTTCCTACCATTATACGATAATGTGCGATGATTCTCTTTCAAGTTTATTTTTATTTATTTTTTTTATTTTAGATAACTAACAAAATGCATTCATATTTCTAAGTGGTACATGACATTAAATAATACAAATAAAAAATGTATGTGGTTGATATTTAAATGTCATGAATTGGGAATTATGGTTACATGCAAACTCAATATGCAGCAGAGAGGTTTGTGGTTAAGATGTACATTTCTGTAGTGTTTGTATGTCCTGATGCTATTTTTCCATCAGCAGCAAAGTACATAATTGTAGAGCATCGGAGAAGTGAAAACTGGGAAGTAGCTTGTACAAAATGATTGATGTCTTGTCCAACTTGAACCTCAAAGCTGTTTAAAAGTTTGGAAAACTATGGAATCTATATCTATAAACGAATCTAAATAATCTATATATATATATATATATATATATATATATATATATATATATATATATATATA
>CAIGQV010016716.1:61178-80011 GCA_903798115.1 Danio jaintianensis | reverse complement strand
TATATGGATGGATGGATGGATGGATGGATGGATGGATGGATGGATGGATGGACGGATTTTTGGATGGATGGATGAATGGATGGATTTTTGGATGGATGGATGAATGGATGGATGGTTCTATTGGATGGATTTTTGGATGGATGGATGGATTTAGCTTTAAGCTCATTTATGTTTCTTGTAAACAATACAGCGATGGATGGATGGATGGATGGATGGATGGATGGATGGATTCTTGGATGGATGGATAGATTTTTGGGTGGATGGATGGGGATGGATGGATTTTATGATTGATGGATCCATTGGATGAATTTTTGGATGGATGGATTTAGCTTTAAACTCATTTATGTTTCTTGTAAACAATACAGCGATGGATAAATGAATGGATGGGTGGATGGATAGATGGATGGATGGATGAATGGATGGGTGGATGGATGGATGGACTCATTGGATAGATTTTAGGGATGGATGGTGGATGGATGAATGGATGGATGTAGCTTTAAGCTCATTTATGTTTCTTGTAAACAATACAGCAATGGATGGATGGATAGATGGATTGATGGATTTATTGGATGGATTTTGGGATGGATGGAATGATGGATCATTGGATGGATTTTGGGATGGATGGATGGATGGATGGATTGATGTAGCTTTAAGCTCATTTATGTTTCTTGTAAACAATACAGCGATGGATGGATGGATGGATGGATGGATGGATGGATTGATGGATTCATTGGATGGATTTTGGGATGGATGGTGGATGGATGGATGTAGCTTTAAGCTTATTTATGTTTCTTGTAAACAATACAGTGATGGATGGATGGATGGATGGATTTTTGCATAGATGAACGGATTTTTGGATGGATTTTTAGACGGATGGATATGGATGCATGGATGGATTTATTTGAATGAGCTTTTTACAGTATGCCATCTTACAATTTTATGTTTAATTGTAGTTTACATTTGCATTAATAATTTTGTTTTGCCTTTTGTTGCCTAGTTAACCTAATTAAGCCTTTAAATGTCACTTTAAGCTGAATGTTAGTATCTTGAAAAATATCTAGTAAAATATTATGTATTGTCATCATGGCAAAGATAAAAGACATCACACATGTTGACAAAATGACAAATGTTGAAATGTTATTATTAATTTATTTGTTTTTCAAATCATAAAGTTTAAACCCAAACATCAAAATCCAGCACCTCAATTATTTTGTTTAGCTGATAAACATCAAATTAGCAAAATAAAATGGCCTTTTATTTGCAGCGGAACAAACATAGCCACTAGTTTATATTTTATTTTACTTTTTGCGTAACGTCTATTAGGAGAGGTTCAACTTGTACATATTGTACATTCAGCTATAAAAATAAAGCCTTGAATGTTAAAAGTATTGAAGTGAACCAAGAACATCGCCATGGTTACATGAACAATGAGAGTTTTCAGCACAGTGTGTGTCAATGGAGAACTCCTGATCTACTTATGATTTCATCTGAAGGGCTTCACATCATCTGTATAATTATAAGCATGAAGAGCGTGTTCGTTGTTCCTTATTCCTTGTTTGTGTGATCTATGACCAGCACAATGTGGATTTCTTCTGCTTCTGAGATTTTCAAATGCATTGCAAAAGAGATAACTATCTTTCATATTTTTGCATAAATGTTATTGTGTAGGTTAATGTCTGACTATGGTGTCATTGTTTAGTCCATAGGTGTAAATACATTTAAGATAAAAGCAAGAGTTCAGGATGTAATCTCTAAAAAAGTAAGAAGTGTGATGTAAATTTTGAATGCTTGTGTAATAGGGACTAACCTAACTACTGTTTTTTTTTTTTTTTTTAATCAATAGAACCAAATTTAACCAACATAGGCTCATTCTGAAAACGTAGCCCTATATACATTTCTGGAGATAGCGAATTATGTAGCCAGAATTAAGTATTGCTGCATTTTGTCTTTAAAATGAACGCTATGGGGCGGTATGATGCCGTTCCTTGTATTGGTTGGGTTTAGGGAAGGAGGAGGGTGGGTCAGTCGATCGGTCAGTCAGTCAGTCAGTCGACAGCGGCCTCTGGTGGATTTACGTGAGGACAGCAGGTGCGAATAGCAATCACGAGAGAAATTTGAGATCTCAAAATGTGTACACAGCGGCCTCTGGTGGATTTGCAAAAAAACTACAACTGCAAAAAAAATTTACCTCCTGGGATGTATTTGGCGCTCTCCAGAAATGTATGTAACGGTACATTTTCAGAATGAGCCTGGGTTGATTTTAACCCAATTTTTGGGTTAGTCCATATTTTACCCAATTTGGATTTAAATAACCCAGCATTTTTTATAGTGTTTAAATTAACAAAAGAAATGTGTCAGAAAAATTGTCTTTAAATGTTTAATTGTAAATGTACATTGCATGAAATAAATTCATGATTTTTTCCCCCTCACATATCTGAAATTATGTTTTAGATCTTATGCTTAATATATAGTGTCTTTTTAGAATTGTCTTTAAGAGACTAATTACATTTTTATATATATTTTCTATCCATCTATACCAATGTCCACAGCAATGTTTCTAAACACTGTAATAAGCATCCATCACATTTTTCTTACCTGTCACTTTAAATCCTTGACCTCCTAAAAGCAGAATTTTGATTAGCTGTCAGTGTGCAGTGTGTTTCATCAGCTGAAAAAAAAGACAATAAAAAAATCAGTAATTCTAATAATAATAATTCCTTACATTTTATAGCACTTTTTCTAGAAACTCAAAGCGTTTTACACAATGGGGTGGGGGGGTGGGGGGGTCTCCTCATCCACCACCAGTGTGCAGCATCCACCTGGATGACGCGATGGCAGCCATATTGCGCCAGACCGCACTCCACACACCAGCTGAATGGTGGAGAGGAAACAGAGGGATGAAGCCAATTATGATATGGGGATGGTTAGGAGGCCATGATGGACAGAGGCCAGTGGGCAAATTTGGCCAGGATGCCGGGGTTAAACCCCTACTCTTTTTCGAAGGATTTTTAACGACCACAGAGAGTCAGGACCTCGGTTTAACGTCTCATCCGAAAGACGGTGCTCACTGAGCAGTATAGAGTCTCCATCAATATACTGGGGCATTAGGACCCACACAGACTGCAGGTTGAGCGCCCCCTGCTGGCCTCACTAACACCACTTCCGGCAGCAACCTAGCTTTCCCATGTGGTCTCCCATCCAGGTACCGACCGGGCACAGCCCTGCTTAGCTTCAGTGGGCGACCGTGTAAGAGTTGCAGAGAGCTATGCTATTATTTTAAATGCAGATTAATATTTGTTTTAATTATAATAGTTATTGTCATTGATGTAAACAGGATTTAACGCTTTCTGGGGATAACAACAACAACAACAATCGACAAAGAGGATGGATGGATGGAATAATTGACAAAGCTGATGGATGGATGGAATAATTGACAAAGCTGATGGATGGATGGAATAATTGACAAAGCTGATGGATGGATGGAATAATTGACAAAGCTGATGGATGGATGTATGGATGGATGGATGGATGGAATAATCGACAAAGCGAATGGATGAATTGATGGATGGATGTATGGATGGATGAATGAATGGATGGAATAATCGACAAAGCAGATGGATGGATGGATGGATGGATGAATGAATGGAATAATCGACAAAGCAGATGGATGGATGGATGGATGGATGGATGGATGGATGGATGGATGAATGGAATAATCGACAAAGCAGATGGATGGATGGATGGATGGATGGATAGATGGATGGATGGATGAATGAATGGAATAATCGACAAAGCAGATGGATGGATGAATGGATGGATGGATGAATGGAATAATCGACAAAGCAGATGGATGGATGGAATAATCGTCAAAGCGGATGTATGGATGGATGGATGAATAGATGGAATAATCAACAAAGCAGATGGATGGATGGATGGATGAAAGGATGGAATAATCGACAAAGCAGGTGGATGGATGGATGGATGGATGGATGGATGGATGGATGGATGGAATAACTGACAAAGTGGATGAATGGATGGAATAATCGACAAAGCAGGTGGATGGATGGATGGATGGATGGAATAATTGGCAAAGCGGATGGATGGATGGAATAATCGACAAAGCTGATAGATGGATGGATGGATGGATGGATGGATGGATGGATGGATGGATGGATGGATGGATGGATGGATGGATGGATGGATGGATGGATAGATAGATAGATAGATAGATAGATAGATAGGCAGAGAGGAAATGATACCCCTAATACTTTGCTGCATTACTTTGCGGCATCTGTAAAAGGCAAAGAGAAGCTTTCATTCCACACATACAATAATTACCAATGCAGTTTGTTGAATTCACTGTCAGTGTATACAGTATGTAAACAGTTCAGTTTCATTTGAACACTAATTAATGATTTCAGAGACTGGAAACCAGCACAAATAAGAGCGAGAGAGACAAAAAAACCACACAGACACACACAGATACAATTAGTTTAGAAACTATTTACACTAAGAAATTGCCAGTAAATGCCATGTAGCATACAGTAATTACAAAGAAATGACAAGTAACACATTGAGTTAGAAGAAGAAAGACTGGAAAAGTACTGCATTCGCATTATCTTGTAAAACACACTCCAGTAATGTTGTGGTATGTTACGTGAGCTGTTTAAAATTAAATGAGTTTTTAATATTTTTGACAATTGTATATATAGAGAACTTATCTTGCAACATCTAGTTATTTAATTCGCTGTTTATTTATTCATTAATTTTCCTTCGGCTTAGTTCCTTTATTCATCAGGGGTCGCCACAGCGGAATACACCGCCTACTTATCCAGCATATGTTTTACACAGCGGATGCCCTTCCAGCTGCAACCCAGTACTGGGAAACACCCATACACTCTCACATGCACACACATACACTACGGCAAATTTAGTTTATTCAATTCACCTATAGCGCATGTCTTTGGACTGCGGGGGAAACCGGAGCACCTGGAGAAAACCCATGCCAACACGGAGAGAACATGCAAACTCCACACAGAAACGCCAACTGGCCCAGCCGGGGCTCGAACAAGGGACCTTCTTGCTGTGAGGCGATGGTGCTAACCACTGCGCCACCGTGCCACCCTTCAATTCACCGTTTATATCTCAATATAGTCTACGGAAGCATTACATTTTTGTTGAAAACTGCATTTCAAAGAAACTTGTTGAATTGAAAAGTTCTGTAGCAGACATCTCTTTCTTATACAACACGCACCTTCATTTATTTATTTGTTTATATATTATATAAGGTGTGATTATAAAGATTATTTTATGATGGCAGCAGTATGAGAAGAGCTGTAATAAGTTGCTATTACATACTACAGATAAAAGTGAAATGATGAAAGAAAGATGTTTTTTATTTCAGCATTCACACAAAGTTCATTCAGTGCATTCATTGGGACTTACTCAAGTACTTGTGGGGGGAAAAAGATTCATTAGACATTTCTTTAAAATTGCAAGGTTATTATATTTTCCATGAGTCATAGCTTCACATGTGTTCAATGCATTCAAAGCTATGGCAGGCAATTTATTCTTCTCTAGAAACATGCTTTGTCATATTGGTTAAAATTCTCTTCACACCCTGATAGCAGTCACCAAATAAAGTAGTCTAATATATAGATCCTTTGTGGAGTTCAGAATGCAAAATATAATATGGATGTCTGTCAACCAAATACATTTGCATAACCTTACTTGCACAGACAATCACACATGATCAGCATGTTTCATGATGCTTAGTACACTCAAAAAAAAGATTACTGCTGCTTGTTCAAATGACCTGTTTAAAGCTAAACCACACAATTCGTGTAATGTCTTTGGCCAATTTATTTGTTTTATGTTCAGTCCACTTAAATTTGCAAACCATTAAGTTAACTTAAGCGTTTTGTGTTGGGACAGCATGAAGGAATTGTGTTGGTCCAACTACCTGGTTATGGGATGTGTAGTTCCCAGCATGCTTTTCATGGGATTGAATTAAGAGAGGGAAATGTTGACAATAAAAGTAATCTTTAAAGGTGTTTAAAGTTAATAGAAAGACTTGTTATAGTTTAATCTTCACTTTAGTTTGAAGATTTAGAAGATTTTCATGTAATGCTTTGAGTTTTGAGATTACCACCTGGCAAAAGTACCCATGCTTTGGTTGTTGGCAGATTAATTGGCAAAAATGCAGTTTGTTGCTGTGCTCAGTGAGCAATAACTGTCCTAAAATGAGTTCTGAGATCAGTCTCAATCAACTGTATATGTAACTCATGAAATATGCGTAAAAATGGCTCTTTTAGTTCATTTAGAATAACTTCAAATAAAACTAAGAGACTTCGAAATGTACAACACATAATAGACATACGTGATATTATCAGACTTTGAGTTTAAGTTAAAGGGCACCTAGTTTACCCCTTTTTCAAGATTTCAGATAAACCGTTTGTGTCTCCAGAATGTGTCTGTAAAGTTTCAGCTCAAAATAGCCATCAGATTATTTATTATACCTTTGTGTATATTGGACATTTGAGCTGTTTTCACTTTGTAGCTGTGTTGGTGCCTGTGCCTTTAATGCAAATGAGCTGTTTCTCCCCACCCACCGTTCCCACGTGCATGTCAGAGCCAAAGAGATCGCTCACTATTGCTATGATGGGTGTAGCTTCTACTGCTGCTTTTCACGCATAAGCAGCACAGTATCAGACAAGAATAAAGCAGATAAGAACTTTCCCAACGGTTATTTGATGTATTTGTTGTGGAGTTATTTCAAGCCTTTCTACAACAACGAGTCACACACAATGTCGTTATAAAGTTTGCACGCTCGCTCGCTCACACACACACGCACGCATACACAAACGCGTATGCGTTTAGCTTTGCACTGTTTTTGCACGTCAAACGTGACAGGATACACGTTAATATCCACTGCTGTATGGACATCTGTTATGTTAATGTACAAAATAAACCTGATTTAAGTCCATGAACCAGGATTGAAGAGTCTTCTTTTATAATTGTACTGACATGCGGCTGTGGTGAAGAATTACGAAGTGATTTTACTGTCTTTATTACAAACATGCACTGTTTTTAAAACGTTTTAAACTTGTAAAACTCACTCTTGAGGTGCTGCTGAACACAGAGAGCTGAAGAGATTGTTTAATCCCGGTTGCTTTGTGCACGTCTTGTCTTGTGGATATGATTACACACGTTACTATGAAGACATGTTAATACGCCGCTGTCAATCAATTCGGTGGGCAGGGAAACTGCACTCCTACGTCAAGTTGCGGTCGGCCTCAAAATGGGAGGGATTTGGATCCTATATTTAACGTCAGAAAATTAAAAAAAAGAGACTTAAGGCTGATTTATACTTCTGCCCCAAGCGCACGCGTATGCTCTGACGCAGCCTGCGCATGGTCGCATAGCCCTCGCCGTGGCTGTCGGTGACACTGACGTGCACCTCTCAAAAAATTTCGTATTTAAAACTTTATTTGATAAAATCATGTTGGACCAACTCAATTGCATTTAATTGTGTGAATAGTTTTTTTTTTTGTTGGTGCTAAACAAATTTATCGGATGGAAATCCTGCCCTCACTTAAATTGAGTTCATCCAATGAGTTATTTTTTGAGTGTAGATACTGTAGAGCATAGGTCTCAAACTCGATTCCTGGAGGGCCGCAGCTCTGCACAGTTTTGCTCCAACCCTAATCAAACACAGCTGATGCAACTAATCCAGGTGTTAAAGAGTACTAGAGACTATTAAGCAGGTGTGAGTTGGAGGTGGTTGGAGCTAAACTATGCAGAGCTGCGGCCCTCCAGGAATTTGAGGTCATTGAGAAAAGTTTAAGACCACTGCTGCAGAGCGACAAAGGCAAAAAACAGCTAACTTATGATCATCCTGAACCAACAACACCTGACATAAGAAAAAAAAGAAGCAGAAGAACAGTCTTGGAAACTCATTTACACAGTTGAAGTAAAAAAAATAATTAGCCCCCCTGTGAATTTTTTTAAAGGTAATTCCCAAATGATGTTTAACAGAGCAAGGAATTTTTCACAGTAGTTCCTATAATATTTTTTTCTTCTGGAGAAAGTCTGATTTGTTTTATTTCGGCTAGAATAAAAGCAGTTTGAATTTTTTTTAAACCCTTTTAAGGTCAAAATCATAAGCCCCCTTAAGCAATTTTTTTTTTCGATTGTCTACAGAACATACCATCGTTATATAATGATTTGCCTAATTACCCTAACTTGCCTAATTAAAATAATTAACCTAGTTAAGCCTTCAAATGTCACTTTAAGCTGAATACTAGTATCTTGATAAATATCCAGTAAAATATGATGTACTGTCATCATGGCAAAGATAAAAGAAATCATTAGTTATTAAAACTATTAGGTTTATAAATGTGTTGAAAAAAATCTTTCCATTAAACAGAAATCGGGGAAAAACATATACAGGGGGGCTAATAATTCTGACTTCAACTATATAATATTTTAATACTAAAATAATAGCTCGACTTGAGTTAACTATTTTTGGAATGCCTTCAAGACTGTAGAGCATTGCTCCTCACTTTGCATATAATTTAGTCTGCAGATAAAATTGAGTGCCGTTGATGCCTATCAACCCCCACCCCCAACAAACTGCATTACGTCCAAGAAGAATAAAAAGGAAGCATCTGGAAAATTGATCTTATGAAGTCTGGATCTGGACAAATCGGCCGTGGCCTGACATGAAAGGCATCAAGTGGAGGTCATGTAATAAAGCCTCCATTGCCTTTGATCTGCCAGCAAGCAAATACCCTGCAGGAGGAAGGACACTTTCTTCTGGCTTTAATTTTTTATGTCAGTTTTGTGACCACTTATTATTAAGTTTTACTGCCAATCTCAAGGGAAATGTACTTAGAATGGCGCCCACTGGTTAGACGGTTCACCCCCCCCCCCCCCCCCCACCACCACCACCACCACCACCACCAAAACGTAATGATGTCTGATGAGAGCTGATGGGAAAACGCTTATAAAAGCCATTCACTAGCTGGTCCATGGACATCATTTGTACCTTAAAAACTTGTATATGATGACACAATGCAAACAGATGACGCCATTACACAAAACAACAATTAAGTTATCATTTATACATGCACTCAAGGTTATACTACATTCTGAATATGGCAAAATCAAGTCTGACTTTATGAAAAAAAAAAAGATAATACAATTAAAGTTTCATTAACACACAAACCTGCTTACGGTATTAAATATTAAAACGCAGACTAAATTGTTTGTGCGCGCTTGTGCACCATTACAAGCAAGTCCCTGGTTGGGAAAACATTCTTAAGTCAATGAATTTATCATTTTTAAAGTGCCTTGTTATGCTTTTTCATATGTCATTTAAAAGTTCTGGAAAGTTTCAAAGATCAAAGTGCATGAAAAATGTTGCTGTCTCCCAAAAGAAAAAGCTGTCAGTAATTCCAGGCTTACTTCCTGCATAAACAGTGTAACACACTTGCCTCAGACACTGTAGTTTTAGCTGACACAGGAAGAGTTAGTTTGTGTTATGAAGATGTTGAGAATTATGCTGTTTCTAGCAGAAGCAGAACACAGGCACTCAACACATGAAGAAAAGATGGATCCTTGCCCAGTGTCTGCACTTTTTCTATTCAACAGCTGCAACAGATGTCTTGTCAAATGTCTTTGTACCTTTGTATCTATGTACAGTTAAAATTAATACAATTTTTACCCCTCAAAAAACAATCATCAGTTACATCTACTACACTGTTTTTGCTGTCTTCAGTAGTTTGTTTTTGTTGTTCTGACTTTTGTTTTCTGATTGTGGTACAGATCCTGATTTTTTTTCATTTCATTTGCAAGAAAGAAAAAAAAAAAGATTTGGGGCGGCACGGTGGCTCAGTGGTTGGCACTGTCGCCTCACAGCAAGAAGGTCGCTGGTTTGAGTCCTGGCTGGGCAAGTTGGCATTTCTGTGTGGAGTTTCCATGTTCTCCCCGTGTTGGCGTGGGTTTCCTCCAGGTACTCTGGTTTCCCACACAGTCCAAAGACATGCGCTATAAGTGAATTGGGTAAACAAAACTGGCCGTAGTGTATGTGAATGTGAGAGTGTATGGGTGTTTCCCAGTAATGGGTTGCAGCTGGAAGGGCATCCGCTGTGTACAACATATGCTGGAATAGTTGGTGGTTAATAATTGTAATTATTAAAGTAAGTGCATAAAACGTGTCCCTAAGTCACCTTAAATTTAAGTATTATCAAAAGAACTAATTCAGATCCAACAAGAAAAGAACGATTATGCTTTATTTTAAAGGGACACTTCACTTACAGTGTAACTATTAATTTAACTACTGAGTAATATGAATTAATTACACACATGGTTGCAGTTTTAGCATGAATAGGTTTTTTTTATGGTTAGTTACATGTAATTATGCATAATTTATTGTAACTACTAAATTTAAGTGCATGGAACAAGTATTATCAAAAGAAAAAATTCAGATCCAACAAGTAAAAAAACTGGTTATGCTTTATTTTAAGGGGACGTAGTTACATTCTAACTATTCATTTAACTACTGAGTGACATTAACTAATTAGACATACGGTTGGGGTTATAACTAGGATTTTTATGGTTAGTTACATGTAATTATGCATAATTATTTGAATTTCTAAAGTAAGCGCATGGAACGTGTACCTAAGTCACCTTAAATTAAAGTGTTACGAAAATAACTGATGCTGCAATGTATATTATGAGGAAATTACCATGTTTTTGACCATGGATGGATGTAAAACTATGGCAGGAAACACTGAAACTAAATTAGAAAGGTTTGAAAAAGCATAATAGCGGCTCATTCAATCTACAGTGGCAGTGGCAGAGATTTACGGCCAGACCTTTCATGGATGCCGGACTTCACGCGAGGAGGCCCGAGGCTGGCGGGAAAAATAAGACTGACCTTTTCCCAGACCGCTACACTGGGATAAGTTCACAGGCTTCAGTGTTTGGAGCAGAACAGGAGAGGGAGAGCTGGAGAACTTCAAAATCTACAAACACTTGAGAAAAGCCTGGAGTTGAAAGGCAAGAGACAGAAGAGAGAAAACAGAGGACGATACGAAGCTGTTAGGGTTTTTTGACTTTAATACACTGTGGTACAATATATGATAGTAAAATGACGTTCTAGTAAAAATAGTCAGAAATGGAACAGTGGAAAAAAAATAAGTATTTTTACTTTACTACTGTATTTAGAATAAGAATGAGCTTTTATTTGCAAAGTGTGCTCAAACGTACCATGGATTTTTGTGTATGTGTGTTACAGGAACTCAGTTTACATACATATCAACACAAGAAGACAGAAGGAGATTTAAAAAATAAAGTAGACAATAAACAAATATGAAAACTACATATATATACACATGTAGATGGATTATTATGTGCATTGTTGACTGTTTTAACTTGTATAAATATTTGTATAAAAGAAAATAAAAGTGGTTTGTTCTGTAGACAGTCAAAAAAATATTGCTTAAGATGGCTAATAATATTGACCTTAATATGGTCTTCAAAAAATAAAAACTGCTTTTATAGCCAAAATAAAACAAGACTTTCTCCAGAAAAAAAAATATTATAGGAAATACTGTGAAAAATTCCTTGCTCTGTTAAACATCATTTGGGAAATATTTGAAAAAGAAAAAAAAAAACACAGGAGGGCAAATAATTTTGACTTCAAATTACATTATGGGATCTTGACCTTTCCTATATCAACTTTTGATGTTGAAATGTTTAGATTTAATTCTTTATATATTATTTCTTATATGATATATTGGTTCAAACGATATTAAAATGACAATAAAAGTCACTTTGTTAATCTGCACAGTTGAGTTTTCAACATCAAAAGTCAACAGAGCCAAGATAAAAGTCCCCTAATTCCGTAAATAAACAAAACCCAAAAAAAACATAACATACACAAAATACAGAATTTGTTAATTATTATTTGTTTTACAGTGTATTAGTAGAAGCGATTACATTTATAACATTTTGGTAATAACGTTGAATATTTTCCTGCAAAATAAAGAAATTTTCCTGAATAAGTACTTTTTTAAAATAATAATAATAATAATAATAATAATAATAATAATAATAATAATAATAATAATAGGCGTCACGGTGGCGCAGTGGGTAGCATGATCGCCTTACAGCAAGAAGGTCACTGGTTTGAGCCTCGGCTGGGTCAGTTGGCATCTCTGTGTGGAGTTTGCATGTTCTCCCCGTGTTCACGTGGGTTTCCTCCGGGTGCTCTGGTTTCCCCCACAGTCCAAAGACTTGCGCTATAGGTGAATTGGGTAAGCTAAATTGGCTGTATTGTATGTGTGTGAATGCAAGAGTGTATGGGTGTTTCCTAGTGTTAGGTTGCAGCTGGAAGAGTATCTGCTGCGTAAAACACATGCTGGATAAGTTGGCAGTTCATTTCGCTGTGGCAACCCCTGTCTAATAAAGGGACTAAGCCGAAAAGAAAATGAATGAATTAATGAATGAATAATAATAATTCCTTACATTTATATAGCACCTTTCTGGACACTCAAAGCGCTTTACACATTGGGGGGAATCTCCTCATCCACCACCAGTGTGCAGCATCCACCTGGATGACGTGACGGCAGCCATATTGCGCCAGACTGCACACCACACACCAGCTGATTGGTGAAGAGGAGACAGAGTGATGAAGCCAATTATGATATGGGGATGGTTAGGAGGCCACGATGGACAGAGGTCAGTGGGCAAATTTGGCCAGGGTGCCGGGGTCTACTTTTAAAGCCCTACTTTTTTTCTTTTGAAGGACATCCTAGGATTTTTAACGACCACAGAGAGTCAGGACCTCGGTTTAACGTCTCATCCGAAAGATGTCACTTACTGAGCAGTATAGAGTCTCCATCAATATACTGGGGCATTAGGACCCACACAGACTACAAGTTGAGCGCCCCCTGCTGGTCTCACTAACACCACTTCCGGCAGCAACCTAGCTTTCCCATGTTGTCTCCCATCCAGGTACTGACCGGGCACAGCCCTGTTTAGCTTCAGTGGGCGACCATGTGAGAGTTGCAGAGAGCAAGCTGCCTGTAAAATTTGTAATTTGTAATTTGTATTTTCATACTTACAGTAAGTACATTTATTATTGTTCAGATTTTTTTTAATATTAGATGTTTTAATATCATGCCAAACAAAAGAAGAAATTAGTCTAATTGTTACAGTCTTATTATTTCCTCAGATAAATGTCATTCTTCAGGAAAACTGCTAGAGATCTGAACTTGACTCAGGGACCAAAGAGAATAAAAAAATACAAAGATGTTCCCTCAAATCATGCCAAATCATAGATCAATACCACTCGTTTTGTGTAAACAAGACCTCCAACTCTCTGTGCCATCAAAGCTACATGGCAAGATCCGAAATAAAGATCTATTGTCTCTCCTCACAGAGATGCGAAGGTTTTCTCAGAGTCAGACGGAGCTTGTTAAGTCAGACACATTTGTAAAAATTTGCTGTGAAACTGACAGACAGAGGAGAAGGTGTTCAGACGCTCCTCATTGGCCTGTCATACGGTATTATAAAGCAGGAGAAACTGACAGAAAACGGCTTTTCCGAACTTAGATTTTATACTGAAGTAAATTTTTATTTGACTATATACCAGTGCTGATTTTGCTGTTGTTCTTTTTTAATTCTGGTTAATTCAAAATAAAGCTAAAATGTTGTTGACTACTTATATTGCACTACCTATATTAAATAAATACTAAATTAATAGAAATAAAAAGTCGCTAATTACTATGGGCTCTATTTTAATGATCTAGGCACAAAGTTTAAAGCTCATGGCGCAAACACATTAAGAACATGTCCGAATCCACTTTTGCTATTTTAAGGACGGAAAAATACACTCTGCGCCACAGAGCATGGTCTAACAGGGTTGTGCTTATTCTCTTAATGAGTTTTGGGTGTGTTTTGAGCATAACGTGCACTAAACCAATCAGCCCATCACTCATTCCCTTTAAGAGTCAGTTGCGTTGCGCCATGGCGCATTTGCCATTTACATGGTGGACTTTGTAAGTGGAAAAACAGAACGCTTCACTAGCGAGAAAACAGTTAAACAGACCATCTGCAGCGAGGATAAAGAATGAGCCTCCTCCATTCGGCCTCTTTACTTTCTCTTTACTCTTTACTTTACTCCTTTACTTTCGTGTAAGGACATCCATTAGCCTACATATTTAATTTCGTTTGTTAAGTTCAAAGATTTGTTTCAAAACAAATTTGAATTTTTAAATTCAGTTCTAATTTCCAGCAAACAAACAGATGAACAATAATAACAAAGTGTGGTAAAAAAAAAAAACAGCTATATCCAAACACACGTCCTATGCCCCATGTGGTCCAAAACCCCACAGGTGGACAAATCTAAATTAGTTTTTATTAAAACAAATATAAATATGCATATAATAAATAATACTACAAATAACAATAACATTATACAAAAGCAAAATGTCATGAATAAACTGAAAAAAGCTCCCCGAGATGAAGAAGGCATGGAGGCAGTGGTTTGTACATTTATGTAGAAAATAATAATTTTGTAACATTTTAATCCTTTAATTTGTTTTCATATGTAAAGATATTTGTGTATTGCTGTACATCCTGTGTTTATTAAGCAATGTGTAAGCGTTTGGACGCATAGACTCATAACTAATGCATTCTGCGCTGGACTTTAGACCTGCTTTCAGTTGGTAAATGGCGCGGAATATTTCAGTTCCTCAAAATAGCAATGCGCCAACAATGCGCCTTATTGCGCCAGGTGTATGATAGGGCCCTAAGTGTCACTAAAATGAAAATGAATAACAGACACAAAAGCTAATTTTAAATATACATTTACATTTTATTATTATAGCAAATAACACTCTTAAAAAAAAAAAAAAAATCATTTGCTATTATTTATTAAAATAGAAACAGACATAAATGACATTAAAAAAAAAGATTCTAACACCTACACTAAAAAATTAAAACCTTAAAATCTCATTTTAAATATTATATAATAGTTAATAAAATAGCACTGGAAAGGTGGGGAATGTGTTCACTTTACAGCAAACATAAGGGAATATGAATTTCCCAAAATTTAACGGAAAATGTTCTTGTCACGGTTGTTTACTCACAAAGGCACGAAACACGGAATTATCAAAATACGTAGATTTATTAATAACACTCACTGGAACCACGGGAAGACGAAGACACCGGAACATGGCCAACACGTTGTGGCAATACAATACTCGACCATGGAAGAACTAAAGGAGCAAAGGAGTCACATGACAACAACAAAAGCACATGGAACACTGGGGCAAGGGAAAACACAGAACCTGACAGTTCTGACCTTCCTAACCCTATAGGAGTCACTGTCCATTTCCAAAGTGCTGAAATATAACTTTATATGGAGTCGTATCATGAATGTTTAAACCAATAATTGTCATCTGTTGTTTAGCAATCAGGACAAGTCTAAATAAATCACCTACACGCAAGACAAATTAAGGTTAAAGAACATAAGGCTATAAGAAATGCCCAATACATGGATAGGTCATTGACAGATTTTATTATTTTAATTACAGACTTTTTTTTAACTTTTTTTTATATAGTTTAAAGTGATATATTGTCTGGGTTGCTGTTGTATATTATGCTACAAAAACCAGCCAGTACATTTTCTGACTTATTTCTCCATATATAATTTTTTATACATTATATTATTTCAAATTAAATGTAATTCACAACCGTAAATAAACGGAAAACACAAAATATGCAAACTGTTAATTAACAGATATTTTTTACAGTGTAATTCTATTTTTGTTGGGTTAGCCAGTTACTCGAACCAGCAACCTTCTTGGTATAGTTTTGTGTGTTCATATTCTGCCATATACTGTACAGTTGAAGTCAGAATTATTAGCCCTTCTGTGATTATTCTTTTTCTTTTTCAAATATTTCCCAAATGATTTTTAACAGATTAAGGAATATTTCACAGTATTTTCTATAATATTTTTTTCTTCTGGAGAAAGTTTTATTTTGACTAAAATAAAAGCAGTTTTTATTTATTTTTTTAACTATTTTAAGGTCAATATTAGTAGCCCCCTTAAGCAATATAATTATTTTCGATTGTCTATAGAACAAACCATCGTTATTCAAGGCAAGGCAAGTTTATTTATATAGCACATTTCATACACAGTGGCAATTCAAAGTACTTTACATAAACAGGAATAAAAGAGACAAGTAAAAATAAAATAAGAACAAATAATATAAAAACAGATGCAAACATATTCCATATTCCATATATTCCATATTCCAAAACACAGTATCATAACAGTATCATATTTTCTTATTTTACTTTGGGACTTACCCATTCTGGTGATCACCCCCCTCTGTGGACTTTTTCGGTACCTATTAATCTGTTGGACGTCTCCAACAGATTCGATTTTTCACCTAAAATCTAAAAGTTAAGCTTTACAGCTATAATTACATGCCCCACAATTTCAACTTGCTTCTTCCTTCTTGTACAATGATTTGCCTAATTACCCTAACTTGCATAATTAACCTAATCAACCTAGATAAGCCTCTAAATGTCACTTTAAGCTGAATACTAGTATCTTGAAAAATATCTGGTAAAATATTATGTGCTGTCATCATGGCAAAGATAAAATAAATCAGTTATTAGAAATGAGTTGTTTAAATTATTATGTTTAGAAATGTGTTGAAAAAAATCCCTTTTTTCTTTCCTTTAGGGAAAAATATACAGGGGGGCTAATAATTCTGACTTCAACTGTACATCAGATTTCTCTATAGGAAATATACAGCTATAGTCTCCAATTGTCCTCATAATTTTGTCCTCTTATGATGGAGGGCTTTAACAATTAATTCAGTGGTCTACAACCATTCTAGAGTGCTAAAGTTAACATTAAAATTAGTCGCATGATAATTTTTAAAATCTGCTTAGACTTATGTTGCTTTCAGAAAATGCGCTGGCTGTTTTAGTTTTTGTCTTGTGTTTTTTTGAGGGTTTTTTTGGCCAAAATGGCATCCAGGACTGAGCTCATGATGCATGCTTGTTTTTCCTGCAGTCTCATCTTTCTGAAGGACCTGCTGAGAAAACACTGCCGACATGAGCTCTTACCGGGCAGCTAATGGTCCATCCACAGGCCAGTTTCTCTCCGGCCGTCAAAACTCTCACTTGTCATTTTAGCTCCACACGCTTTCCTCTTTTGCCCCTCCATAATAAAACACCCCTCTGGCCACAGTTAAGAGAGTCAAAACCCTGGACACACTTCATTTCTGCTCAGAATCACAGAAACAAACTTTACTGGGTTAAAAAAAATGTTTCTTTAACTTTAATTCTGCTTGTTAGACTTATTGTTATTTACAATAATAATAATAATAATAATAATAATAATAATAATAATAATAATAATAATAATAATATTATTATTATTATTATTATTATTATTAATAATAATAATAATAATAATAATAATAATATCAACAATAATTATATAAAGCAGGTCTTAAAGTAAAATGTATATTTTTTTAAAAAGTAGTTTGTTTACTTTGTTAACGTAATAAAATTGTTAAAAAAAATAAAACTATACAACAAAATTTGAACTTACAAAATCTAAAAATGTTAAATATTATTAATTACTAAGATTACACAGTTAAATGTTAATGATTAATTTCTAAAACATTAACAATACATATAAAATATATAAAATAAAGACATATAAATGGCACTAAAATAAAAGTAGTTCCAGTTTATCAAATTAGAATTTTATTTAATTGTCCTTGCATCAACAAACTAAAATAACATTAATATTAAAACAAACAAACAAACATGTTATAGTTTATATCAAGTGAAAACACTAAAATAAAAACGAACAAACAAACGAACAAACGAACGAACAAATAAATTTATGAAGAAAGAAAGAAAGAAAGAAAGAAAGAAAGAAAGAAAGAAAGAAAGAAATAATGAAATATAAAGCTGAAAATATAAATATAAAATCTTAAAGGATTCTGCAAAATTTTCAAATATTAACAAACGTTATATTAGCATATTGGTGGTACTGAAAGAATATATGTGCTGATTGTCAGTTGTATCAGTCCTGCATTTTCATTATACTTCATTATTACTTACAAGTATTTAAAAAAAGCAAACAAACAACTACAGCGCTCAGCATAAATGAATACACCCCATTTTGAAAATGAATATTTTTATCCATTTCCCAGTGAATATAGCTAATATATTTTGGTGCATTTGAACAAATTTATTTATTAATTAAACAGATATATTTAGTATCTAAATACTATAGTCATCGAACATCTTTAGAAATAGAAAGATTATACATTTAAATTCATGCAAAATGTTGAAAAAAAAATACAAACTACAAAATTTCAACATTTTATATTTTTTGGTTTCTCTTGAATTTGGCTCTTTCTTTTTTATTAATATTTTTCCCTAACATATAAATTTGAGCTACTAATTTTTGGACTATTATTGTAAACTATTTAGTAAGATTAGCTCCAGATTTGGCTTTGTTACTGACTAATCTAATGTATATGCACAAATATAATATTGTAAAGCTTGTGAAGCTTAAGTGAAGTTTAATATTAAACTAATTTCGAGAGGAGCATGCGCTCATGATTGACCCAGCTGGCCCACATTAGCTAATCACGATCCTCCAATCAAAGGATCCCAAGTCACTACATATATATATATATATATCCTCATTTCCTTTTCTACAACTATCTTCGTCTGGAAGAAAATTACAAATTAAATTAAATTAAATTAAATTAAAATT
>CAIGQV010016716.1:40956-51821 GCA_903798115.1 Danio jaintianensis | reverse complement strand
TCTATCTATCTATCTATCTATCTATCTATCTATCTATCTATCTATCTATCTATCTATCTATCTATCTATCTATCTATCTATCTATCTATCACATAGAAAACTATATAGACTACATAGTAACACCGTAGCAACTACTCAGAGTACCCTAGCAACCACACAGATCTATATATCTATCTATGACTCCTCAAATGTAAGTTGCTTTGGGCAAAAGCATCTGCTAAATGACTAAATGTAAATGTTTTGTTTGGTTGTAGGCTGAAAGAAGTGAAACTGTAATGCGGTCAAGACCTGCCTGGAATGTTCATAAGCCACCAAGAAGCATTCAAAAGCCCCACAGAGTATATATTAAATATTTTCTTTTGTTATTAGCATTTAAATAAAAGTAAATCATTTAAAGCAAGCCATTTTTTATATTTAAGTCTCAAAATCAATAAAGACCCCAAACAAATCAATTTTCACACCCGATTTCAACATTGCTTTCATAACGCATCCAATTTCTGGGTTAAACAAGATGAAAGAAGAAACTAATTAGATGCTTTTGTCTTGTACGGTTTTTAAATAAGAGTAATGAAGGATAAAGTTGCCCTTGTTTTGCTCTTGTTCATGTATCAAGGGTTGTATTAAATCAGCATGGCAGCCGCTTCTCTGTCTCATCTTTTAAAAAACAAATCTGCCACATGTGGAGCATAAGATGTGTGATGTTACACCTCGAAAATGAATTAAACCCATTTTCTCGACCATGCATTCAGAAAGCCCACACCTTTAAAAAATAAGTCTAATTTGTGCTGTACTAAAAGGTTCAATATTTTAGCCAGAAACTTTGCATTTAATTAAATTACATAGCAATTATTCCTTCATAATTAAAGCCTTTAATAATCACCAGGCGAAATGTCAGTTTTTTGATTTCTAACATTGAATGCGTCTGTACGATTTAAAACTTAAAGCACCTAGAGAGGCAATCTTGTCTGGTTTCCATGGCAACAAATAAATTTTAGCTCTTGACCTTTATTGAATAACAGAATTACACACAGCAGTTTATGTTCCAATTAATAAATGCCCGGAGGAAGGCCATTTACCATCCCTAAAAAATAAAAAAACATGTTTGGAAGGCAAATCCTAAAGTTGATGAAATTCGAATTGCTTCTTCATTCACGTTTGCTAGTGTCCAACCAAAGTTCAGTCTAATCAAGTCTGCGGTCACACTGGGAGCAATAAACCACGACCAAAATAAGCATGCAAAAAATATACACTCACCGGCCACTTTATTAGGTACACCTTACTAGTACCTGGTTGGACCCGTTTTTGCCTTCAGAACTGCATTAATCCTTCGTGGCATAAATTCAGCAAGGTACTGGAAATATTCCTCAGAGATTTTGGTGCATATTGACATGATAGCATCATTGTCGGCTGCACATCCATGATGCGAATCTCCCGTTCCACCACATCCCAAAGGTGCTCTATTGGATTGAGTTCTGGTGACTGTGGAGGCCATTTGAGTACAGTGAACTCATTGTCATGTTCAAGAAACTAGTCTGAGATGATTTGTGCTTTATGACATGGCGCGTTATCCTGCTGGAAGTAGCCATCAGAAGATGGGTACACTGTGGTCATAAAGGGATGGACATGGTCAGGTAGGCTGTGACGTTGACACGATACTCAATTGGTACTAATGGGCCCAAAGTGTGCCAAGAAAATATCCCCTACACCGTTACACCACAACCACTAGCCTGAACCGTTGATACAATACAGGATGGATCCATGCTTTCATGTTGTTGACGCCAAATCCTTACCTTACCATCCGAATGTTGCAGCAGAAATCGAGACAAGGCAACGTTTTTCCAATCTTCTATTGTCCAATTTTGGTGAGCCTGTGCGAATTGTAGCCTCAGTTTCCTGTTCTTAGCTGACAAGAGTGGCACCCGGTGTGGTCTTCTGCTGCTGTAGCCCATCCGCCTCAAGGTTGGGCATGTTGTGCGTTCAGAGATGCTCTTCTGCATACCTCGGTTGTAACGAGTGGTTATTTGAGTTACTGTTGCCTTTCTATCAGCTCGAACCAGTCTGGCCATTCCCCTCTGACCTCTGGCATCAACAAGGCATTTGTGCCCACAGAACTGCCGCTCACTGGATATTTTCTTTTTTTTGGACCATTCTCTGTAAACTCTAGAGATGGTTGTGCGTAAAAATCCCAGTAGATCAGCAGTTTCTGAAATACTCAGACCAGCCTGCCTGGCACCAACAACCATGCCACGTTCAAAGTCACTTAAATCACCTTTCTTCACCATTCTGATGCTCGGTTTGAACTGCAGCAGATTGTCTTGATCATGTCTGCATGCCTAAATGCATTGAGTTGCTGCCATGTGATTGGCTGATTAGAAATTTGGTTTAACAAGCAGTTGGACAAGTCATAAAGTGGCCGGTGAGTGTATGTAGGGGTGTTATTATGTAGCCTCCTCTCAAACAAAAGTATTAGACTGACTTCTGAAAACATGCACATTTACAGCTAATGAGTTCACTGTAGTTTAGTGAGTGCATTTGCATTTTAAAATCGCAATATTGTCAATTATGAACTAAGTGGAGATTAGGTCGTCATCATCAACACAAAGTATTGTTCACATTCACTAATGCCACAGTGCTGCTGCTGTATGAGCTGAAATAACCATTAGGTAAAGGACATCCTGTTATAATTAAGTTCACCTTAGCTATTAGATTTGATTTCTTAAGCATTGAAATGGCAATTCAACAACACATTTTCTGTTGTTAACATACTTAGTGTTAATATACAGGATATACATAAGACAAAATGCGCTGTGTACCAGCACACCCAATATTGATCTCAGTATTTAGATATTAAAATGATGATATGATGTCATGTAATATCTTGAAGTTCTGAATCATTTGAGATCATTTATATGTTTCCTAAAAGAATTCAAATGTATAACTGTAAAAAAAAATATTAAATGAATGAATAAATTAATATCGAATAACAAATTTTAAGTTTAAGAAAATACATACTTTATTTTAAATATTGTTTATTTTATTTTATCATATTTTAATTTAATTTTGAATTTTATTTTATTTGATAAAATCTATAAAATACTATATATTGAATAACAGATGTTAAGTTTATAAAAATACATATTTCAGTTTAAAAATATATTCATTCATTCATTCATTCATTCATTCATTCATTCATTCATTCATTCATTTTCCTTTGTCTTAGTCCCTTTATTCATTAGGGGTCGCCACAGAGGAATGAACTGTCAACTGCATATGTTTTACGCAGCGGATGCCCTCTATCAGCTGCAACCAAGCACTGGGAAACACCCATACACTCTCGCATTCACACACATACACTACGGCCAACTTAGCTTGTTCAATTTACCTATAGCTCATGTCTTTGGACTGTGGGGGCAACCAGAGCACCTGGTGGAAACTCACGCCAACATGGGGAGAACATGCAAACTCCACACAGAAATGCCAACTATGAAACAGAATTAAAACTTATTTTAAAAACCACATGAAAAAAACTTGTTCAGTAGCTTGTGACATTTTGATAATTTCATCTTTCATGATTTGCTTACAAATGTTAAAAACCACGTCACTCAGTAAAATGCAAAAAAAAAAAAAAAAATTGTTGTTAGAAGTAGATATTGTGAATTATTGTGATTATTTTTCTGTCAAGCTGAGACATGTCATAGCCTAAAATAACATAATTACAGATACCGCTCATGTCAAAACTCATGTCCTGCAGTCTGTGTGAGTCCTAACGCCCCAATATAGTGAAAGGGACACTATGCTGTTCAGTGAGCAACATCTTTCAGATGAGATGCTAATAAATGCACTGAATCAGTGGTCCCCAACCTTTTTATCATCGCGGACTGGTCAACGCTTGACAATTTTACTGCAGACCAGGGGGAGGGGTGGAGTTGGGTTTTTGTAGATTGCTAGGCGACTATCAACTGTTTTCTCAGAGGATGACAAGCTTTTAAAACATTGCTGTCACTCTGATACAAGTTTTATTTATGGAGAAAATTACAAAGCACTGCAGTGTTTGGGTGTTCTGTGTTTGTCTGAGATAATTACCAAAATGTGTATATTCCATACAAAGTATGAAGCTGATCAGTCAGCTCTTGTCACGTGACTCGCAGTGCGGTCACGGCAATCATTTAACTGGGTGCGTCTGGAACGAACCTCAATTGGAAATAACCATGGATATTAGAAATAATGAACTTGTGCGAACTCTAGAAAATATGCGATATGCAAACGTCATTTGTGATCTCCAGCAGTTGATCTTCTTGCACAGACATGGTGGATTCACTTGATTTGTTGACAAATGGGTTGTGGATCTATTCTTTGGCAGTTCGCGGGTCCTTCACTGGGCCTTTTCCGCTTAGCAAAGAAACTTTCCAAAGACGTCTGTTTCTTACTCATTTTGCTGCTTGTGGATTATATTTGGGCGCTCAAGTGACCAAGATGTAAGCGAGAGAATACGATCATTTTCAAAATAAAAGATTTTTCAAAATAAAAGATCGTTCAGACTCAGATAATAAATTAAATGGAAATAATTAATGATTTCTTGTGCGGCCCGGTACCAATTGATCCATGGACCGGTACCGGTCCACGGCATGGTGGTTGAGGACCACTGCACTAAATAACATGATAAATTCAAGATGTGATAAATGCGCTAAATAAATGCACATAACTTACTTACTTACAACATTATCAAACAATCCTGGTCAACTTGAGTTGGATACACTAATCCTAATGATGCCCAATTCTGCTGCTATGAGAGAACTTTTGTGATGACTTGCTGTATAGAGCCGTGTTGTGCTTTTATGTGTCCGAGCGTATCAGAGCAGTGTCCGGTGAAGCTGCCTGTGAGAGAATCAGAGCCCGTGGAGACAAACAGCCAATAAACAGCTGCTTTATGCTGATAAGAAACCACATGTTCGCCAGAGAAAACCATATCATTAGTGACCATAAACAAACAGTATGGTCTGGTCACCTTTGAAACACGATGTTCTACAATTTGACCGCTGCTTATTATTATCCATGCTTATTTACTGTCATAAGACGCTCGCTGCTGATGCTCCGCAAATGCAGATGGAATTTGCTTATATTAAATATGCTCTGAAAGAGTAAAAGCAGACATTTGCAAGGAGGAAAAAAAAGCTGAAGCAAGGATTATAGATTGATTTCCTGCTGCATTAAATGTAAAAAGTATCTCTTACTGAAACTAAATGAATTTGCTTGGTAAAAAAATAACATTCAGCATCTATGTGTTGCCAGGTTGTTTTACTGAACTGGGCTATTTTAAAAATGGCATTAAAATGAGGTTTCACTCTAACATGGCCACCAGAATGTTTATTTGCAGACAAAATAAAAAATGAAAGTGGATGTTTTCTTAATGAGTATTGATCTTTAGAGTGAATACCTGCAACCTAAAGACTGCTGGGAGGGTAAGTGAGGGTGTAGTGTGTGTAGATGTGTTTGTTGCGTGAGTTTTGCACACATCAGCGATTTAAGGCAGATTAATTGAGTTCACTTTTGGAGAGTAAGTAAATGTTTGTGCGTAGAAAAACAAAACAAAAAAAATGAAGATAATTAAAGCTATTAGACTGAGATCTGATAATATCAGAGAGGATTTTAATGGTAAAAAGTTAAAATGTAACAAAAACTAGCATGTTGTGATACTATTATGTATTATATATGTTATTTAGCTGTGTTGCCAGGTTGTTTCACTGAACTGGGCTATTTTGACAATGCCATTAAAATGACTGAGCTACAGGTTTCAGTGTAACATGGCCACCAAAATGTTTATTTGCAGACAAAATAAAAAATGAAAATGTATGTTTTTCTTAATAAGTATTGATCTTTAGACTGAATACCTGGCAACCTAAAGACTGCTGGGAGGGTAAGTGAGGGAGACGAGTATGGAGATGTGTTTGTCGCATGAGTTTTGCACACATCAGCGATTTTTTAGGCAGATTAATTGAGATTGGTTTGGAGAGTAATTAAATGTTTGTGTGTAGACAAATAACACACACAAAAAAAGAAACATAGATAATTAAAGCTATTAGACTGAGATATGATAATATCAGAGAGGATTTTAATATTAGAAAAGATAAACTTTTATTTTTGGATGCGATTAATCATGATTAATCTTTTCCCAGCACCAGTAAACATTAAACAGAATGCTTATTCTGACATGCACTTGTATAAAGCACAATTTATATATGCGATGTACATTTTATTCAAAAGTTATTTATGGGAGTCTGTTATTGGATAAAGGGAAAAATTAGCTAGTTTTCATTCCTTTAGGGTGCATGTCCACAAAGTGTTTTTTTCCCTGAGGCAAGTGTATTTATTTCAAGAGTTTTCAATAAGACCACTGTGGTTTTTTTAGACAACTAGCAGCATGACGAGGTGGATCAGTCTGTTTTTTTAATGCGCCACAGGTTGGGAAATTTAGCACGATTCTGCAGCACTATAGAAATGCCCTCAAGTGCTCACAGGAGAGCTATTTCTAGAAGAACGCTGTTGTTTTCAGCTGCGTAAAAATGCTTCAGTGAACACACACACCCTTAGGGCTTGTTTTCAATTAGTATTAGGTTGAATTTTTTTTCTGAGTCCTGGCAACCCTGATCAATTATCTTTCCTAGGCAGCAATGCCAAAAAGAGAGAGCAAATTGTGCATTCTTAAAGTTTTTCTATTGAACAAGCAAAGCAAAACAATCTTACATTTACTCTGGGGTCGAAATGGGACATTTTTCAGAGACATGGCAACCCAACACATAACTGATCAAATTATCCTAAAGCAGGGGTCGGGAAGCTTTTTTCAGCAAAGAGCCATTTCTGATTTTTTTTGACAATTGTTTTTATTTTTTTTTAAGAGCCATTGGACTATATATATATATTTATTCATTTTCTTTACGGCTTAGTCCCTTTATTAATCTGGGGTCGCCACAGCGGAATGAACCGCCAACTTATCCAGCATATGTTTTACGGATGCCCTTCCAGCTGCATGTTGCTGGGAAACATCCATACACTCTCATTCACACTCATACACCACAGACAATTTAGCCTACCCAATTCACCTATACCACATGTCTTTGGACTTGTGGGGGAAACCGGAGCACCCGGAGGAAACCCACACCAACATGGGGAGAACATGCAAACTCCACACAGAAACGCCAACTGATCCAGCCGAGGTTTGAACCAGCGACCTTCTTGCTGTGAGGCGAACGTGCTACCCACTGCGCCACCGTGCAGCCCTTATATATATATATATATATATATATATATATATATATAACTACTATAAATAATACAGGTTTAAGTAAAACCTTTATTTATGTCCATGCATAACTCAAAAATAAACAAATATGAAGCACCACATGTTGAGCAAGTCCATGAATGAAGCAAGGACAATTTATAGAATTGTTTTTTTCGCCATCACCACTCATGAATGTTGTTTGAATTTACGAGCGTGAGGTTACCATAGAGACGTAAGTTGTTTGCCCTTTATTAGTATTGCGATTCAACATTATCCACAGCTCTGCACACGCGCATTGGCCAAAACGTCCTTTTATTGTAAACTGAGTTCTTATTCATTTTGCTGTAAAATAAAATACAATAAAAAGGGAACTGTAATTGTATTTTCAGAAGGAAACTGATTTCTAGGGATGGTTATAATTTTTTTAACTGTAAAATATTATTGAAGGGAGACAGCTGGAGAGCCACATATGTTTGGTCAAAGAGCCACATGTGGCTCAATATGAAATCAGACATTTCTAATCAAACTCTCCTGAAGCCAAATGATCAGAGCTCCTACTCATATTCCTTTTATAGCTATATATTAACATAAACAAATGAAACAGCATGCTTATTCTGACCTGTACTTATGATTTAAATTGTAACTCAAAGGTCCTTTATGGAAATCTGGTATTGAATAAGGGTATAATTTATGATCTAGTTTTCATTCCTTTAGGGTGCATGTCATTCCCTGAGGCAAACATATTTATTTCATCGTTGTTGTTTTTTGTATGAGACCGCCACGTTTTTTTAGTTGTTTTTTTTTAGAAAGTTAAGAAGAAAGGAAACAATCTCACATTTACTCTGAGGGTGATTATAGCAAAGTTGGTTTTCGAAAAAGTTTTAGGATTGGCATTTTTTTGAGACCTGTCAACCCAAGAGCAACAACCATCATCGTTTCTGTACATTTTTGCAAATTTTAAGAATTTAGAAATCTTAGTGTTTCCATTTGGATTTTTTAATGTAATATCCTAGGTGGAAAGGTAGCTAGTGATGAAAGCCAGTGTGATTTTACATCATTTAATTTTGGAATGATTTTACATCATTTAGCTTTGGAATGAAGCTCATTATTTCTTGAACCAGTTCCCTGGTTTAATTTGTTTGTATTTGACAATATTTAGCTGGGGCTGCACAGTGGCGCATTGGGTAGCACGTTCGCCTCACAGCAAGAAGGTCGCTGGTTCGAGCCTCGGCTGGGTCAGTTGGCGTTTCTGTGTGGAGTTTGCATGTTCTCCCCATGTTCGCGTGGGTTTCCTCCGGGTGCTCCGGTTTCCCCCACAGTCCAAAGACATGTGGTATAGGTGAATTGGATAAGCTAAATTGTCTGTAGTGTATGTGTGTGAATGAGTGTGTATGGGTGTTTCCCAGTGATGGGTTGCAGGTGGAAGGGCATCCGCTGCGTAAAAAAACATATGCTGGATAAGTTGACGGTTCATTCCGCTGTGGCGACCCCTGATTAATAAAGGGACTAAGCCGAAAAGAAAATGAATGAATGAATGAATATTTGGCTGAATTGCACTTACTTGAAAATTTGGAATTGAAGTGTTAAAACAAAAATCATGGGAAATCACATTTTAATTTGTTTCAAACTAAGTTCTTAGCAATGCACATTACAAATCAGAATTTGAGTTTTGATATATTTATGGTAGGACATTTTTGCCTATTGGGCGACACGATGGCTCAGTGGTTAGCACTGTCGCCTCACAGCAAGAAGGTAGCTGGTTCGAGTCCCGGCTGAGTCAGTTGGCATTTCTGTGTGGAGTTTGCATGTCAAGTCAAATCAAGTCAAGTCAAGTTTATTTATATAGTGCTTTTCACAATGTAGATTGTGTCAAAGCAGCTTAACATAGTTCTAGTAAAGTCCAGATTTCAGGCATGTCCTCCCTTTTTGCAATATTAGGCTGGTGTTGTTGTTTATTGTCATATAATCTATAATATGAAAAACATTTAAAATTGTATTTAAACAAAAAAAGTCTGTAGTGTAAATTAAAACTTTTGTTTAACTATATATATATATATATAAGCTATATTAAAACAAGTATTTTTTTACTTTTAAAGTTGGTTTTGAACAAGTTTTAGGGTTGGCATTTTTTCAGAGACCTGGCAACCCAGATCAACACCATCACCATTTCTTTTTTTTTTTGCAAATTTGTAGAATTTATGCACATATTGGTGTTTTTATTTGGATTTTTTTAATGCAATATCCTAAAATGTTTTGTAGTTGAAAAGGTCGCTAGGAATGAAGGCCGATAATTTAATTGGCTAACGATGAAATAAAAACAATTAAGTCCTTTTAAATTAAATGTAGATGCATATACTTTTGTTCATTTTTATATAAACTATAAATGCACTGTACATTTCATAGAGTGATTCCATTCGCTAACTGTAACTATTCATTCATTCATTCATTTTCTTTTCGGCTTAGTCCCTTTATTAATCTGGGGTCGCCACAGCGGAATGTACCAACTTATCCAGCATATGTTTTACACAGTGGATGCCCATCATTGTTTATGTGCATTTATTGCACATTTTTAGGATTTAATCACATCTTGGTGTTTCCATTTGGATTTTTTTAATGCAATATCCTATAATGTTTCCTAAAAATAGGTGGAAAGATTGCTAGTAATGAAGGCAGATGTAATTTTGGCTAATGGTGAGCTTTTAAAATTAGCAGCTTTGAAATGAACTCGTTATTTCTGGAATCAGTTCTCTAGATTAATTTGCTTGTATTGGACATAATATTTGTCTGAGTTGGAATAACTTGAAAATTTGGAATCGGAGTGTTAAAAAAAATCTAAATAATGAGAAATCACATTTTAAGTTGTTCAAATTAAGTTCTTAACAATGCACATTACTAATCAGAAATTGAGTCTTGATATATTTATGGTAGGAAATGTTATCCTGTTGCTCTATATAAACTCGTGCATCATCAAGACGTGCATGGTTTTGTTGTCCAGGGTCATATACAGTGCATCCGGAAAGTATTCATAGCGCTTCACTTTTTCCACATTTTTTTATGTTACAGCCTTATTCCAAAATGGATTAAATTCCTGTATTTCCTCAAAATTCTACACACAATACCCCATAATGACAATGTGAAAAAAGATTTTTTGAAATTGTTGCAAATTTATAAAAAAAAAAAACCCTGAATAATCAGATGTACATTAGTATTCACAGCCTTTGCTGTGAAGCTCTAAATTGAGCTCAGGTACATTCTGTTTCCACTGATCATTCTTGAGATGTTTCAGCAGCTTAATTGGAGTTCACCTGTGGTAAATTCAGTTGATTGGACATGATTTGAAAAGGCATACACCTGTCTATATAAGGTCCCAGGGTTGACAGTGCATGTCAAAGCACAAACCAAGCATGAAGACAAAGGAATTATCTGTAGACCTCCGAGACAGGACTGTCTCGAGGCACAAGGTTGGGGAAGGTTACAGAAAAATTTCTGCTGCTCTGAAAGTTCCAATGAGCACAGTGGCCTCCATCATCCGTAAGTGGAAGATGTTTGGAACCACCAGGACTCTTCAGAATCAGAATCAGAATCAGAA
>CAIGQV010016716.1:17419-31088 GCA_903798115.1 Danio jaintianensis | reverse complement strand
TTATTATTATTATTATTATTATTATTATTATTATTATTATTATTATTATTGTTGTTGTTGTTGTTGCTGTTGTCGTTATTGATGTTGTAGTACAAATTCTTGTTGTTGTTGTTGTTGTTGTTGTTGGACAAATTATTTGTATTTTAATAAATGTAATAATAATAATAACAATAACAATTAATATTTTACTACTACTACTAATAATAATAATAATAATAATTATTATTATTATTATTATTATTATTGTTATTATATTTACTTTTATTATTATTATTGTTGTTGTTGTTGTTGTACAAATTAATTGTATTTGAATAAATGTTATAATAATAATAACAAAAACATCAACAACAACAACAACAATAATAATAATAATAATAATTCTCAAGTATGTCAATGAGAAAAAATATAAATTCAACAAACAATTACATATATTTATAATTATTTTATTTTGTTATAAAAATAAGTAAAATTTATTTAAATAATAAACCGCATCTATCTGATACATGCATGCTACCTGTGATAAAACATACTAGCAACTGTATAGCAACACACTACAGCAACTATACAGACGAATCTACAGTGGGTGACACTTTAAAATGACCACTACCACTGCATGCGGCGCCACCACAGGACTAAGGGGTTATGAAAATGTTTTTAGGTGCAAGAGCAGTTTCCAACAATGCCGCCAGGGGGCACAAAGGAACGGAATGGGAATAGAGTTTATTCAATTCACCTATAGCGCATGTCTTTGGACTGTGGGGGAAACCGGAGCACCCAGAGGAAACCCAAGCCAACACGGGGAGAACATGCAAATTCCACACATTAACGCCAACTGACCCAACTCAAACCAGCTACCTTCTTGCTGTGAGGCGACAGTGCTAACCACTGAGCCACCGTATCACCCCTAAAATCACTTTTTGTTCATTTAATTTGATGCAGACCCCAAAAATGGGACACCTCATATACCCTGTTAAATATTCTTGCAGCCTTGAATTATTTTAGTTGAATTAATATAATGTTTCTAGTTCTCTCAGCTAATTCAATTTAATAAAATATTAGGTTAAATTTTGTATAACTTAAAACAATGTTGAAACCAGAATAACTGACTAAAACAAGTTAAAGTAACATAAAAACATTTGTTGTCATAAATTTATTCCACATCATATGTTTACAGTTGGATTTCTCCGGGGGCTGCAGTTTCACCCACAGTCCAAAGACATGCGCTATAGTTGAATTCGGTAAACAAAATTGGCTGTAGTGAAAGTGTGTGTGTGTAAATGTGAGAGTGTATAGGTGTTTCCCAGTAATGTGTTGCAGCTGGAAGGGCATCCACTGCATAAAAAATATGCTGGAATAGTTGGCGGTTCATTCTGCTGTGGCGACCCCTGATAAATAAGAGACTAAGCCAAAGGAAAATGAATGAATGAATGTTTACAATGTATTTGACCCATTCATATAACAGGGCATTATAAAGAAAGTAATGTTCTTGTACAGTACATGTGCTCCATAACACTGAGTCCTTCTACTTAAGGACTTAATCCATCATAAAAATGGCAAAAAGGACAGAAAGAACTACATGACGCACTGTACAGTAAATGTTTTGTGATGATCTACCTGATCTACAGCTGCTATGAAGGACAAATGAGACGGAAGACGCAGGTGATAAAGGACATGCTGTCTAGCCTACTGTTCTTGGATAAAAAAAGAAAGTAGAAAGAGGAAACAAAAAAGGTTGTGTGTGCGTCTGTCTGTTCAACTACATGTTACATCTCTGCCACATGTTACATCAGCCAATCACATGACAGAAGATCAATGCATTTTGTCATGTGGTCAAGAAGGTCGGCTAAAGTTGAAAAGATGATGTCAGTGATGATGTCAACCTTATGTGGACTTGAAGAGGTCATGGCGATCCAATGAGGACTTGAGTAAGTCCAAGTCTTAAGCAATGCACAATACACAAATTGTTCCCAATTATTTTGATTATCAGATCACTTCATTGACAATGTATTATATACAGTTGAAGGCACAATTATTAGCCCTCTTGTTAATTTTTTTTTTCAATTATTTCCCAAATGTTTAACGGAGCAAGGACATTTTTACAGTATTTCTTTTTTTTTTTTTCTTTAAGTTTTACTGGAATAAAAGCAATTTTATTTTATTTATTTAGTTTACTTTTAAGGTCCATATTGTAAATATTGAAAATAAGAAGAAGAGGAACAAGAGGAAAAATAAGCAGAAGAAGAAGAAGAGGAAGAAAGAAGAAGAGGAATTAATTCATTCATTTTCTTTTCGGCTTAGTCCCTTTATTAATCTGGGGTCGCCACAGCGGAATGAACCGCCAACTTATCCAGCATATGTTTTACACAGCGGATGCCCTTCCAGCTGCAACCCATAACTGGGAAACACCTATACACTCCCACTCATACACTACGGACAATTTAGCCTACCCATGTACTTTAAAGTCTGCATGAAGCGGATGTTGCTGAGCCTTTTATTTCAGTGTGTTGATGTACTTTCAACTGAAATGGAATATTGAGTAGGGGGCGAGGCTTGATTTTTGCACCTCATTCCCTCATAGCAAACTAATAGTAAGAGAGGGTATTAATACGCAGTTGCTATGGAAGCGATCAGGTTGACGTTAACAGAAGGACCGTCACGGCAAATGCAAAAGCAGATGCTCAAACTTGCATTTAAGATTACCAAAAAATAAATAAATAAAACAGTGGATTAATTATTGCACGGATGAATTATTCACCTTAAAAATAACAATGTTAGCTAGCAAAATAAACATTGTAAATATTCAACATAGGCTTATTCTGAAAACATAGCCCTATATAGATTTCTGGAGATTGCAAATTATGTAGCCAGAGGTACTTATGGCTGCATTTCATCTTTAAAATGAATGCTATGGGGCGGTATGACGCCGTTCCTTTTTGTGTCTACCAGCTGACCGCTTACCTCCATATGGATGGCTTTCCGCTGTTACCAGTTTGTCCAGAGGCTTGCAGCATATGTCGGCAGACTTGAGACGCAGAGCGGAGTTGACCACGACGACGGGGTTCGAGTCTGGCGAAGAATGGTTCCAGAAAGCAGGTAAAATAAACAAGTAACTCACAGAGTGAGAATGTGGTAAAATCTGAAAACGTGGTAAAAATCAGGGGGCTTTTCTTTTTCTGGATTGCTTTTCAAAACACTGTCGGTTGAGCTTAGGGAAGGGGTGGGCTGGTCAATAGGTGCTTTTGAAAACACTATCGGTTGTGTTTAGGGAAGGAGAAGGGTTGGGACATCGGTCGGTTGGTCAGTCAGTCAGTCGACAGCGGCCTCTGTTGGATTTACGTGAGAAGAGCAGGCGCAAATGGCAATCACGAGAGAAATTTGAGGGTGCTTTCACACTTGGTTGAATTGACTGGACCGTACCCAAGTTCGATTGTCTCCCCTTGCCACCTTCTCAGTTGGTTTGTGTTCACACTGTCTTTTTCCTTCTGAACCCCGGTACGCTTGCGTCATCGAGCTGCTGTTGTGTATACGGGTGTTGCTAGGTGATGGACAGGAAAGCAAAGCGCCAAAATAGAAAGACGTTCACACGTCGCGGTCCTTTTGCTTTTTATATTTTGGTTTTGGACATACAGAAAGCGACTCGCGTCCATCTGCCACAAAAATATTATAAACGTTCAGAACATATTGCGATGTCTGCAGAAGCTGTTTTTGGAGGAGACAAGCAGACATTATCACTGTGATTGCCCTGGCTCAGTCCCGCTTGTCACCAAGGTACAGTACGTGATACACAGACACACACACACACACACACACACACACAAATGAATGTTATGAAAACGATAGTTTGTTGTACAGTTGGCAGTTTACTTCCATTATTTGGTACGATTGCATTCATACCAGAAGTGAACCGGAACAGAGTTTGTGTGAACCGTACCCCAGACCACCTCTTTCAGGTTCAGGTTCAGGTTTTCACAGGTGTGCACCCGAATTCAGAAGACATGTTCACACTAGCTAAACGTACCATACTCTGACATCAAATGAACCCGGGTGCGGACCAAAAGTGCTTGTGTGAAAGCACCCTGAGATTTCAAAAAGCGTACACAGTGGCCTCTGGTGGATTCACGAAAACAAAAACTGCAAAAAAACGTACCTCCTGGGACATATTTGGCACTCTCCAGAAATGTATATAGGGGTACGTTTTCAGAATGAGCCTGGGTTGAAAAATTTTATTTCATGTAGGCTTTAAAAAAAAACTCTCCATGCATGACTGTGTGTTTTTATCAATCTACTGTTAAATTAGTGCAATTTAGGTCTCGTGTGTCAAACTCAATTAGGAACAACATACAATGTGTTGAAAGTGTGTGATTTGCATCGGAGAGTGACTCAGTTCTGCCTGTGGCTCTGAATGCTGACATGTTTGCAGGAGGCTTTAGCTGTCTGGATTTTCCACTGCTAAAAGTGGTTTCATTCCCATGGACAACAGAGCATGTGTGTGTGTGTGTGTGTGTGTGTGTGTGTGTGTGTGTGTGTGTGTGTGTGCGTGTGCGTGTGCGTGTGTGTGTGTGTGTAAGAGAACGCATCAACACTCCCACCAACTGGGGAGAAGATGAAAATAATTTGGTAGCGGCTGCCAATTCTCCTTCATATATTATTGTTCATATTTATTTATTATTTAGTTAGTTTTAAATGCTAGAACAATTGTTCACACTTAATTTTAATGTACAAATCAAGCTATTAACAAACCATTAAACTAAGACTTTTAGCTCAATAAACTAGTAATTAGCTGATTATTATTAGTTATTAAGGTAGTAGTTGGGTTTAGGTATTGGGTAGGATTAGGGATGTAAAAATAAGATCATACTTTTATAAGTGCTAATAAACAGTTAATATCTTAGATAATGCGCCAGTAGTAAATGGTGTCAATTATTATTTAAACTAAAGGGTTTTTAAACAACTTAAATACATAGAATAGAATAGAACAGAATAGAATAGAATAGAATGCATTTTATTGTCACTGTGCACATATACAATGTACATTATATACATGTGTGATGAGATTAAGTGCATCTCACTACTCAGTGCAAACATGTAAATATATTCTTACAGTACAGATCACACTAAACAACAAATTACAGTAAAAATAACTGTAGACGATAAATAGTAGTGCACAAATAAGGGATGAGAGGGGGTAGGGTGAGGTGGCGTAAACAGTTCTGAGGTTGAACAAGAGATATACACAAGATGTAATATGTAAATATAAGACGATAAATAGTAGTGCACAAATAAGGGATGAGAGGTGGTAGGGTGAGGTGGCGTAAACAGTTCTGAGGTTGAACAAGAGATGTAATACAATGAAATGTGTATTGCATAAAGTCCAATGAAATTTAAGTGAATTTTAAGTAAATATAGTTTAAGTCAATTCAATTCAATTCAATTAAGTAAAAATGAAATGAAATGAAATGAAATTAAATTAAAAATAAAATAAAATAAAATAAAAATATATAAAATATACATTTAGTATGCATTCAATGTATATAAAATAAATTTTATTTGGTTGCTGCTCCTAATTCTTCTTTATATCTTATAGATCATATTTATTTGTTATTTAGTGAGTTAGTTAGTTAGTTTGTTAGTTAGTTAGAAAAGCTAGAACAGTTTGACTATATAATGTATATAAATACATTTAGTGAATATAGTCTGATGCAGAACCCAAATTGTCTTTGACCCATATAATTTTTAATAATCTTTTAGTTTTAGTTTTAAGCCATAAAATATGTGACCCTGGAGCACAGGTATATTTTTGTCAATAAACAAAAATACATTGTATGGGTCAAACTGATAGATTGTTCTTCCGTAGCAGAAATTATTAGATAATTAAAAATCATAATCCATTATAACATTTAGCATTTTTTATGTAAATATATTAAAACTATATTAGCATGTGCATTATTGCTAAACACTACACTTAGACCAGAGATTCTCAACCACGTTCCTGGAGGACCACCAACACTGCATGTTTTGGATGTCTCCTTTGTCTGTCACACCTATTATAGTCTTTCAGTCTCTGCTAATGAGCTGATGAGCTGAATCAGATGTGTTTGGTTAAGGAGACACAGAAAATGTGCAGAGTTGGTGGTCCTCCAGGAACATGGTTGAGAAACACTGACTTAGACAACCCTAAAAGTGATTTTCCTCAATATTTAATTCATTTATTTTTTATTTTTGAATACTCAGATTACAGATTTTTCAACAGCATCCCTCCTTACAAATTGTGAGCTGAAACAAGTGAAAAGATTTAGCATGCTTTTTATTGAATAAGTTGAAAATATTAAGCAAATTCAACCCCTGTGCTCATTTCAAGCATGAATATATTACTTGTCATATTTAGAAAATTAGTTTTCAAGTATCACTCCCAGAGAAAAAGTTAAAAACTCTCTCTAATTTGAATAATTGTTAAAAGTAGAAAAAAAAAAAAAGTTAAATCAACTTAAGCTTATGATTCAGGTGTTCCCAGCATGCACCAGGACATGAATAATGAATACGATTGCATGGCTTCACAGTTTGACAGTTTTCATTTCACTGCTGTTGATTTTGTCACATTAAGTAACTTGTTGTTTTGCGATGTCAGGAGTTCATTTTTATGTAAATGATCTCTGAAAGATATGTGCATGCTTCTGCCAGCTAAGTTTTGCTTCTAAAACCGGTATTTAGCAGTTTGTCTCAAACTATTAGACTACATAAATCCAGTCCTTCATCCAGCCTGATCTTACAAGGAAATGCAACTATTTTACATTTTATTCTGTCGTATGAATGTATGAATATGTATGATTTTTTAAAAGGAGGCGTGGCACCAAACCCCACCCCTAAATCCTCATTGGGGGAAAAAAAGAGCAAAATCACTTTGTCTGTCATGAGACGGGACTCTGACAACTGAGTTTATCCAATTTACACAGATCGCTGGTTATCAGGAAATGATAACCACCGATCTGCCAGGATTAGATCGCTGGTGATTGTGACATTGTGACTTCTTGTCAGTGAAAGGTGCTATAGACCATTTTGAGGTATGTAAACAAAAACAATGGTTCCAACGTATTTCCTGTTTTTATATATTTTTTATTATTATATTCAATAATAAAGCACAGTAAATTAATACAAAAACATAATCATTACTGGTTGATAATATATTTTAGTTTATTATTTTAGTTTAATTCTAAGGTAAAATTAATTAAAATGTAAAAACTTATTTTATTGTTTATAAATACTTTATAAATTAATTAAATATTAGTATATTATAATATTATTTTAGTCTTATGGCTCTAGTTTTAATGAAATTTGGATAACTTTTTTATTATTATCATTATAATAATAATAATAATAATAATAATATTAATCATCATCATCATCATCATCATCATCAGTTGGGTAGTTATTATATATTATTATTATCAACTTATTATTACAACCCAATCATAATAAGCCATTGTTTTACTTGTTAAATAATATTCAATAAGGTAAAAAGGCTCTGTAAATTAATAAAAAAATGTGTTATATATATGAACAATATCACACGAGTAACAGTGCGATATGGCTGTATATTGGCACTGGTGGGAGGCGTGCGTGCCTTATTGTCCCACCAGTGATGATATACAGCCTTATCGCACTGCTATGAGTTTGATATTGCGTTTATACAACAGTCCGACAGCATAATTGTGTATATAAAAAAGAAAATCAAACACGGAGAGTCTGAAAATGCTTTTGTATGAGGAAATACTTTCTTCCGCCATTCATTCACATCTGCAGCTGACGTCAGAACAGCAGAAACCGTTGCTCATTCACTAACGTCACTTTAGAGCTAGTATTTGAATGATTCTCTAGCATAATATCTAAAGTGCTGACAAAACAGGTGATTTTGCTCACATTTTAAGATTATAAGGCTGAACGGCATGAAATGCCTTCAGTCTACAGAGATTTCCCAGTATTTCTCTGTTGCAATCGGGAGATCACAATAATTAACCCCGAAAAAACAATGCAAACCAAACACTACCAGATTACTATTATGTTTGCGATAAGGAAAAACGCTAAACACGCGGTCACTTCTTCTTACTTTCTTTTTACTGAACTAGTCTGCAGTAACGAAAACAGGAGACACATTAGAAACAAACAGAGGGCCAACCAAAATGTAACTCAGGGTTATACAAAGAGTGGCACAAAATACATACATTCCTGATATGTGAGTTCCATCTCACACTCAATATACTAATATTACTATGGTATAAATACAGCACTACAACCTACAAAAGAGAGAGATTGACTTAGAGTGTCACTTAACAGATTTATAATGATTTTATCAGCTGTAGCTTGAAATTATGCTGAGTTTTTCTCCTCTAAGGGCTTATTATGCAGGCAGATGAATGCCACTGTGCTAAATATTTTAAAATAGGCACTATCCTTATAAATAAACTGCATAGTTGCAATCTAAAAAACAACATTCTCGCCTAAAAAAAGCCTCAAAAGTACATTATGTTGTCCAACAGCTGCAATATTTGTCAAACTGTATACAGAGTTTATTGATCTGCTGTCACTCTATGTGGGCGGAGTAATACAGAAGGGTGAGGAGGCTGTACGAGTTCTGATATTGCAGAATATTGCACGGCTATCAGCCAATCAGGTTCGAGAACCAGACAGAACTGTTGTATAAAAACGTATATACATATATTGGTCTAGTTCAGTTCTACATTAAATGAAAAAATTGAGTAAAATGAAAATATACAGATAATATTTTACATTAACTCTAGCTTCAGTTACAATAGTACTGAGCCTCATAGTACTGAGCCTCGTCCCTCAGACTCTGCTACTGCCAACTCAAGCTGTCAACTGTGCATTTCGAAGAGACAAAACATGTAATATTATTAATATTACATGTGCAGTGCTACCAAATCGCGTCCCGATGCAACTAACTGTGCATTACCTCTCAAATGTTACAGCCTAGAGCCCTTCCATATGTAAAATATTACCGTTTTCTGGCAGAAAATGTGATGGTCGTGAGTTTATGGCCAGACTGGTGACATTCAGCTAAAGGCTTCTGCATTATCTATGAGTTTTTCCTGCTGCTTTTCTCTTCTCATAGATATGCTTTGTTGCATTTTCGTCCTTGGAGAAAAGAACAACAGACACCAGAAGCTGGCAGGTTGTAGTGTGTTGTTACAGTAATCGTGTTTTTAGCAGATATTGTTGTTTTCAGTCCTCTGGGATTTGAGAATATACAACTGCCAGCTGAGAGAGCTTCATTTCAAAGTCCTCCGCTTCGCTTCCAGCACTTTTGCATGGAAATTGGACAGTATTTTTTCCATCTAAAAAGCACGGGTCAATGCCTGCCTCCTCGCTTATGAGATGACGCGGCGGCTATGAGAGAAGATCAGACTCATCCATCCAGTGGAAATCTGAGAGGACGGTGTGGAAATGGCCAACATTTAAGGGAATCACTTCTGTCACTTTATAATCTTGTTCTGTTTTTGTCATGTTTATTGGTTTAATTTTTTGTCAGTATGATTTATAATTAGCATTTAGTTCAGTTAAACTGTTTTGATACTAATAGAAATACTGTAAAATGTTCAATGACAGCCCTATTTTTTTTTTCATTTTAGTTATAAGTTCTAAAATATATTGTTTAATTATACACTTAAACCTTGCTGTAATCGTAAAGTGTTACCTATTTTACTTTATAAACCTTTAGCAGTTTAATTTGCTTAAAGGTGCTTAAGTTTTTCACTCTTCTAAATAATAGAAGTACCACAATATGTTTGCAGACATTTAAGAAACAGGCTCAATTAACATATTTGCTTATCTGAAAAACAATGCTAATGTAAGTTATTCTCCTTTGAAAATGTGCGTTCTGTGTGGGAATGTCTGTCTTTGTTTTGGCCTCTATAACCCACCCACTGCTCCTTTTAATATGGACAATATTGCTTTTATTGTGTGCTGTCGCTTTTAATGAAGATACGGTTTAGGCCCGATAGTCAGGCACGTTCTCTCCTGTTGGTGTCATTCAGGGGCGGACTGGCCATCTGGCAGACCGGGCAGTTTCCCGCTGGGCCGACGTACTTTTTGGGCCGGGCTGATCATCTTCTTTTGATCTGATCGGCCCATTAAACGCTTAGCAGCCTATCGTTTTTTTTTCTGCCTAATTAATTGACGATGCTGTGATCTGTGACGCTCTGAAAGTAAGATGTTTTTTTTCGGACCGGCCCTTTTGACACAATCTGCAGCCCATTGGTTCTTTTCTTTATTGACATTGGGCTGACCCAATCACAAACTCTGTGTGAGCATGCAACGTCGGTGTGTATTTGTCAAAATAGTCGAGAGTCACGCCTGTTTCAACGCACGTGTGAGCAGAATCAGTGCGCAGGCATTTGCCTTTTTACACACCGGCTGCGTCTGCAGCGCAGAGCAATCTATCTCCGCCTATTCTATCTAGTTACCTATCTATATAAATACACTTTTTATTTTTATTTTTCATCTGCACCAAGGCCCGCGGCAACTTCCTCCCATGCTGTTTCCTTAACCTGCAACTCTTTATTTTACACACTCTATGAGGAGTGTCATTCAAGTCTTTCCAGGTGCACTCAGAGGACAATCGCCTGTAATATCATGTCATTTTGTTTTTGATCGTCAGCATGATGTAGGATTATAGTTATAATAATATTTATACAACATAGTTATAATGATATTTATACATGATCAAACTTGTGTGCAACTCAAGCAAAACTAATACTAATTTTTTTTACATTTGGTTTTGTAGTTCGGGCCCAAATAAATATTTGTTGCATTTTTTAATCGTTTAAGTTCATTTGATTGACTATATAAAATCTTTAAGCTATGTTTTGATCTTTCACTGTTGAGTTAAACATTTTAATTTGTGAAGGGTCTCTGATACATTGCTTTTATTATTTAACTTTATTTTGTTAACATTAACTGTGTGCGTCAGCAGGCAGTTTTTGTTGTGCATTATTTAATATAGGCTCCCTCAAAACACACAGGCACAAACAAGATGGACTTTCAGTGTGAATTATAATTTTATTATAATAATAAATTACATTTTTTTTAAGTTTTTAATTTGTCAACTCTCATTATTTCCTATATATGGCTTTTGTGCTTTTATGGAATAGGAGTTGGTAAACATATTCAAGGGCGTGCACAGATGGGTAGCATTTTGATTGTATGTAGTGGGCCGCTCTGGCCGAAAATGCCAGGGCTGATTTTTTGTCCCAGTCCAGCCCTGGTGTCATTAATTTGGTAATCTGTGTTTGCGTGAGGAGGGGCCAGCTGAAAAAGTGCTGAAAAAGTGCTTTGATTTTGGAGTGCAATACCTAGTTTAACCACTTTTTCAATCTTACATACGGCGCCTTTAATCATAATGATATTGACAAACTGCAAATGAAGGTGAAAGGGGAACTTTTATCATTTGAATAGAATAAACACACAAATTTATTAAAAGATTTAATTATATTTTTTCATTTTATATAGTTTCCACCAAAACTGTTTGTCGGGAGCTCCACAGAGTCAATATACAAGGCCGGGCTGCTATAACCAAACCTTTGGTCACTCGTGCCAATGCAAAACGTCAGTTTCAATGGTGCCAGCAGCAAAAATCTTGAGCTGTGGACAATGTGAAACATGTATTGTTCTCTGATGAGTCCACCTTCACTGTCTTTCCCACATCCGAGAGAGTTATGGTGTGGAGAAGCCCCAAAGAAGCATACCACCCAGACTGTTGCATGCTCAGAGTGAAGCATGGGGGTGGATCAGTAATGGTTTAGGCTGCAATATAATGGCATATCATGGCCCAATACTTATGCTAGATGGGCGCACCATGCACTGCCAAGGACTACAAAACCCTTCTGAAGGACCATGTGCACCCAATGGTGCAAACATTGTATCCTGAAGATGGTGGAGTGTATCAGGATGATACCCATATGCACAGCAAGACTGGTGACAGAGTGGTTTGATGAACATGAAAATGAAGTTCTCCCATGGCCTGCACAGTCACCAGAACTAAATATTGTTGAGCCACTTTGGCGTGTTTTGGAGGAGCAAGTCAGGAAAGGCTTTTCTCCACCTGCATCACGTAGTCACCTGGCCAATATTCTGCCACTGAGCAGGACTTGTATCTGTCATTCTCAAGATGAATTCATGCTGTATTGGCTGCAAAAGGAGGCCCTACACCATACTAATGAATTGTTGTGTTCTAAAACCAGTCATTTCAGTTTCAGTTTTTGTACTTGTTTATATGAAGTCAGTTATTCTCGTTTGAAAATGTACGTTCTGTGTGGTAATTTCTGTCTTTGTTTTGGCCTCTATAACCCACCCACTGCTCCTTTTAATATGGAAAATATTCATTTTTTCGCGTGTTGTCGCTTGCAGATAAGACACGGTTTAGGATCAATAGTCAGGCACGTTCGCTTTTGTTGGTGTCATTAATTTGGTAACCTGCATTTGCGTGCAATCATCGGAGGCGGGGTCAGCTGAAAAAGTGTTTTGATTTTGGAGTGCAATACCTAGTTCAACCACTGGGTGTCAATCTTACATGCTGCACCTTTAATTACAATTATATTGACAAACTGCAAAAAAAAAGGAGAAAAGGGAACTTTAATCATTTAAATAAAATAACCAAACAAAAGTGTAAAATAAAATACACATTTATAATATAAATATATATGTATATAAAATACAGTATTGTTATACTGTCATATACAGCTACAGCATACACTCAGATTCCAACACTTCTAGTTTAAAAAAATATACGCTTTTCTATTAGTTTGAGCACAAACGCTGACACGTCTGCTTTGAAAATGAAGCGGTTCTCTAAATGATAAGCCGGCGGATGAGTGTGTGTCTAAGCTTAGAGTACTGTGAGTCAGACGCGGATAGAGCAGGAGCCTGTATTATACCAATCACATCATCACCGTTTTGACACACTCTTTATTGCCAATATAAGCTTTGAAACAAACCTAAAGTTCAGAACAAACACATCTTGATTGAAAAAGTCTTCCTTGTGTCATAAATCGTAGAGTTTTGTGGAGTTTTTCTTTGTCTCAGACGATGCGCCCACAGACGCCCACTGTCTGTTTGCTGACCGGCTGATGCAGATTTAACACAATACTGGACATTTTTCAGGCAGGAAAGCTGAGATCTGATCTGCTGATTTTGGGCAACTTTTAAGACTCAGTGTGCATATGTTTGTTTGCTCTATTTTGCATGTAAAGGTCTGGCCAAATGTGACTTTTTTTTAAGATGACTGCCAAACTGAACTGAACTTTATGTGTAAGGAAATTAAAACAGGGATTATTTAATACATGCATTTGTGCATTAATTGTATAATAATAATAAATTAATAATAATAATAATAATAATTATTATTATTATTATTAGTATTATTATTATTATTATTATTATTATTATTATTAAATTATTTATTTATTTTTATTTATTTATTTATTTTGTAATTAGGAAACATTCCGTAAAGAATTCCAATAATTAAATGAAATGAAATGAAATGAAATTGGGGATTCAAAGGATTGCAATGATCACAAATAAAATAAAATAAAATAATTTATGGATTCAGAGGATTTTGCAATGACCACATGGACAAATATATATATATATATATATATAT
>CAIGQV010016711.1:270211-353040 GCA_903798115.1 Danio jaintianensis | reverse complement strand
GATAGATAGATAGATAGATAGATAGATAGATAGATAGATAGATAGATTGATCACATTGAGTTGAGGAATAAGCATCAAATATGATACATCAGGCTTTTGAGTAATGTTCATTTGCATGTTTATATCTCAATCATCATTGTATTGCATTACATTATATGTTCTGTAAAATAAAAACTACAGAGATTTGATCATAAAAATAAACATTTAAATATCATGTACAGATAATCAGGATATACAGATTTACAATTTACGTTTTAAATATGCGTTTTGTCATTAAATTATGAATCCTAAATACTTATTGGTCATATAAATAACATCCGCATCAAATAAAAATGAGTTAACCACACATTAAAACAAAGGTGTATGAGATTTTTTCTGACTATTATCTTATATGTCCGACTTTGGACTCAACACTACAGGTGTCCAAACAAAAGAATAACTTCAGCTTCACCACTTTAGACCTCATGAAAATGAACGACCACTGTGAGGAGGCGCTAAAAGACATCTTCCACATGTCTTATGTGTGAGTTTACTAATATAGTCCAAAGTAAGACTACTGCAAGCATGAAAAACGTACCATAATAGTCATACATGATATTTACTGCATACTGCAGGGTGGTTTCCAAGCTACTGAGTGAAGTCCATGAACAAATCCACTGCCTGTACAAACTGTCTGATGTTGTTTCAATGCTGGACATGCTGCTCTCTTTGGCTAACGCTTGCACCATCTCAAATTACGGTAATGTATAATGTTTAAGGGGCTGAATGGTTATAATATAGATTATTACATTCATGAGAGTTCATTCATTCTCCTTTATCAGATATTAGTGCCATTGATTTCCTTGAAATGTTTATATAATAATTAGGGTATTTGTTTCCTGCAGTGCGTCCTGAATTCACTGATACGTTGGCAATACAGCAGGGTCGCCACCCCATCCTGGAGCGCATTTCTGGGCAACAGCCCATCTCCAACAACAGCTACGTCTCAGAGGGAAGCAATTTTGTGATCATAACAGGCCCAAACATGAGTGGCAAGTCTACTTTTTTGAAACAGGTGGCCCTCGTCCAGATAATGGCTCAGATAGGTACACAATTTATATTGATATTTATTTATTTATTCATTTATTTATTTTTTTCCCACTTTTATTTTTTATTTAGTTTATTTTTTTACAATACAGAACAATAATTTAACAGAAAAAACATGCTAACATATATCATTACATACATACACATATATCAATATGCACATAATTACCTATATATACACCACATAAACTTGCATGTAAAATAAGTTAAAAAAAATAATAAATAAAAAAAGCCAAACGCATAAGATTGCTATATCTCTTCCTATTACAATTCACTTAAATTGGGATATCTTTATATTCCCTACATATAAACCGTTTTCCCAACCCTTCCTGAAAATTTTTCATCCTCAACATAAATGTCAGTTTTTCCATAACCTGAATTTCTTCAATTATCTCCAACCACTGCTTAGGTTTCAACATTGAGTCTTTAAGCCAGTTCCTTGTTATAGTCTTTTTGCATGCCACAAAAAGAATCTTACACGTTGGTCACCTCTGGGGACAATGCCCTTAATATCTCCCATAAACAGAAATAATGCAGTCCTAGGAACTCTGTATCCAAACAACTTAGAAATAACAATCTGCACATCATCCCAAAACGGTTGAATTTTCCCACAGCTCCAGAAGATATGGGTATGATCTGCTTCTGCCTGCCCACACTGTCACCAGCACATAGATTTCTTTTTAATTTTTTTTATTAAAGTTGTATGTTTTTTTGTTAAAAAAAAAAAGGAACATAAAAATGCAAAGATCCAATTCAACCGGTTTTATTAAAGTTTTCATTAAATTAAAAATTGTATTTTATTAAAAAAAACACTGAATCCATCTACAGTTGAAGTCAAAATTATTCGCCCTCCTGAGCAAGGAAGTTTTCACAGTATTTCCTATAATATTTTTTCTTCTGGAGAAAGTCTTATTTGTTTTATTTCGGCTAGAACAAAAGCAGTTTTAATTTTTTTGAAACCATTTTAAGGTCAATATTATTAGCCCCCTTAAACAATATATATTTTTTGATTGTCTACAGAACAAACCACTGTTAAACAATAATTTGCCTAATTACCCTAACTTGCCTAATTAACCTAGTTAAGCCTTTAAATGTCCCTTTAAGCTGAATACTTTTGAATATCTAGTAAAATATTATGTACTATCATCATGGCAAAGATAAAAGAAATCAGTTATTAGAAATTAGTTATTAAAACTATTATGTTTAGAAATGTGTTGAAAAAATCTTCTCTCTGTTAAACAGAAATTTTGGGGTAAAACTATTCAGAAGGGGCTAATAATTCTGACTTCAACTGTACATACATGTATTTATGAAACAAAAAGTTTCATAAATAAAGTGGAAATTGCTCTTCACGCCAATGATATAATGTAAGAGGTTGTGTGTGGTGATGAGCAGGTTTGGGGGGAATTTTAGAATCATGTGTTTTGTGCATGATTTAGCAGCTGTCTCCTAATCCTGCGGGATCCAAATAAACTTCTTTAAACAGTCTTCTTTGTCCTAGGATGTTTTGTGCCTGCGGAGTATGCCTCTGTTCGTATTGCGGATCAGATATTTACCAGAATAGGAGTGGACGATGACTTTGAGACCAACTCCTCTACATTTATGGTTGAGATGAAAGAGGTCAGATTTAGACAAATGCATTAAGATTATTTCACATGCAATCAGAAATAATGTTTTTTTAATTTAAAAACTGCACACCTAGGTGTCTTACATCATCCACAGTGCAACAAACAGTTCTCTGATCATTATTGATGAGCTGGGTCGAGGCACTAGTCCAGAGGAGGGCATTGGCATCTGCCACAGTGTCTGTGAATTCCTCATTAATCTTAAGGTGATGCATTTTTATTTTATTAACACTGCATTTATGTAAAATTTAAAAAAAAAATGTAAATGTAAAAAGCAAGTAAATATTCATACATGTAGTGCTTCAGGTACATTCAGCTTCACTCATACAGTAAAAAAGATATACACTACCGGTCAAAAGTTTGGGGTCAGTACGATTTTTAGATGTTTTAAAATAAGCTTATCTTGCTCATCAAGGCTGCATTTATTTCATCAAAAATACAGTACAAATTGTAAAATTGTGAAATGTTATTGCACTATAAAATAACTGTTCAAAAGTAGTTTATAATTTATTTTAATAATTTATTCCAGTGATTTTAAAGGTGAATTTTCAGCTTCCTTACTCCAGTCTTCAGAGTCACATGATCCTCCAGAAATCACTCTAATAATAATAATAATTATTATTATTGTTATTATTATTCATTCATTCATTTTCTTTTTGGCTTAGTCCCTTTATTAATCTGGGGTCGCCACAGCGGAATGAACCGCCAACTTATCCAGCATATCTTTTACGCAGCGGGTGCCCTTCCAGCTGCAACCCATCACTGGGAAACATCCATACACACTCATTCACACACATACACTACGGACAATTTAGCTTACCCAATTCACCTATACCACATGTTTTTGGACTTGTGGGGGAAACTGGAGCACCCGGAGGAAACCCACGCCAACACGGGGACAACATGCAAACTCCACACAGAAACGCCAACTGACCCAGCCGAGGCTTGAACCAGTGACCTTCTTGCTGTGAGGTGAACGTGCTACCCACTGCGCCACCGTGCAGCCGTTATTATTATTATTATTATTATTATTATTATTATTATTAATGGTAATAGTAATAAAAGCAATAATGACTGGAGTAATAATTTTATTTGAAACTACATACAGTAGAAAGAAATGCATTAAGAAAGCAGTTATTTAAAATATTAATAAATATTTAACAATTTAACAATTTTTTTACATTTAATAAATGCCACCTTGATGAACAGAATAATTTTCTTAAAAAAAAAACTGACCCCAAACTTTTGACCGGTTGTCTATATTCTAATATATTTTGAAATATGTTTCAAAATATACAAAAAACATAATTGCTAAAATATATTTAAAATATATATTTACATAAATTTATTATATATAGGCAGTTGTCATTTAATTCACATTTTGTAATGTTTAAAGCTTTATTCCAAAATGGATTCAATTAATTATTTGGCATTCAATTTAAACAATACCTCATAATGACAATATGAATGAATTTTGTTTGAATAAACATTGTTTTTTAGGCCTTCACACTTTTTGCCACACACTTTCTTGAGCTGTGCCAGTTGCAAACTCTTTACCCCAATGTGGAGAACAAGCACATGCAGGTGCAGCACATCCGCACAGGAGACGGAAGGGCAGAGAGGGTCGTCTACACATACCAGCTCAGCCAAGGACATTCAGAGGAGCGCAACTATGGTATGGTAATAGTTTTAAGAATTGGTCAGTACTGTCAATACCCTAACCCATTTCCAACAAGTTGTTAGTGGTGTGGATATTTCAGTGATTCTGCTTGTTTTATTGTTACACCATAATGTGGCAACAAGTGAACATCTTTAAGTATGAGTCACTGAATCATACACTCAACTTACAAACTCGTTCAGTTAATCATTCAACTATGGTGGGTCATCATTATTACACATTTTTTAAACAAGCTATTCTATGGTTGCACAATGTTGAAATCCATTCATATGTAGGGTTGAGTATTGTTTGGGGTTATTTTGATACCAGTGCTAAATCAATACTTTTAAAACGGTACCGGTGCCAAAACGGTGCCTGAACCGATACTTTTGAGCCACAAAATTATTTGACAAAAAAATGTATTTTAATCATTTTAATTGAACAATATAATTCAAGTTTAAAGCATTCATCAATTCATATTTTATATATTGAATTGTATTAATATATTTCTTTTAATCATTTGTTTGTTAGCATGAATGCAAGATTTGCATTATGCAATTAACATAACATTAACTTAACCTACTACTAACCTGTGGAAAGGCTGTCATTAAAAGCAGGGAACACCTTTTTCTAGGGTTGGGGCTTGTGACTACGTTTACATAGACATCAGTAATCTAATGATTCACCTTAATCTGAATAAGACAATAATATGATTAAGGTGTTTATATGAGTTGCTTTTTGAATGTTCCTTTCATGAGTCCATTTTACATGTTACAGCATATAGATCCATTAATGTCATTGTGTCACCACGCTCTCCAACGTTTCCTCGACAGTAGTTGTACCGAGTATTATGTCATTTATTAAATTACCCAATAAATTGTATTTTTAACGTTTACCCCCACCCCAACCCTAAACCCAACCGTCACAGTACTGTCAAAATATAAATTATTTTAATAGTGTCACAAAAATGATGCTGTATTGATGTGCGTATCCACAGCGGTTTCCTATCTATATTTTACCCGTTTCCTCCGGAATTTCATGTACTGTCATTTCGGGTGTTTCATTTTTAATTTTTCGACTTTAACTGCAGTTCGGCAGTTTCACTTTCATTCAGGAAGATTAAAATTCATGCCCCCGTGACAAACTGAGGTAATGAATGAGAATATGAAGTACTGGTGGAGAAGTGTTGTTTTAATAGAATTTGATACCGCACGCTGAATGGAAAGAAAAAAACCTCCGCATTTTGTGACGACATGGTAGACTCAATCAGAGTATTGTCTTAATCATATTAAAATCGGAGTATTGGTGTCTATGTAAACGAACTCAGTGATAGTGCCAGATGTTTTAATAATTCTCGGGGATTTTAACAAAGCAAAACTATCCTGCGAACTGCCAAAATATAGACAGCATGTTACATGTCCCACAAGAGACAGTAACATATTGGATCACTGCTATACCACAATAAAGGATGCATACCGCTCTGTCCAACAAGCAGCTTTGGGGCACTCTGACCATTGTTTGATTCATCTCATACCAACCTACAGGCAGAAACTGAAAACAGCCAAACCTGTATTAAGATCCGTGAAAAGATGGACTAACGAAACAGAGCGGGATCTACAAGCCTGTTTCGACCTCACTGACTGGAGTGTTTTTGAAGCTGCTGCAAACAATCTGGATGAGCTCACAGAGACTGTAACATCTTATATCAGTTTCTGTGAAGACATGTGCATTCCTACCAGGACTCAACTCACATACAACAATGACAAACCATGGTTCACTGTAAAACTCAAGACAGCTACGTCAGGCCAAGGAGGTTGCTTACAGGAACGGGGAGAGGGCCTTGTATAAGCAGGCCAAATACACACTGGAAAAGGAGATCAGAGTGGCAAAAAGGAATTATTCTGAGAAACTAAGGAGTCAGTTCTCTTCCAGCGACTCAGCATCCGTGTGGAAAAGTTAGAAAAATATCACAAACTACAAGAAACCATCCCCCAGCACTGTAGACAACGAACGACTTGCAAACGACCTGAATGAGTTTTTACTGCAGGTTTGAGAAAACACCCCACACCCACTCTGAACTGCTCTTCACACCACCATTAACCCCTCCACCACCCCCCGTCTCCCCCACACCTGCACTTCAGTTCAGTGAAGATGATGTGCGCCAGGTTTTCCAAAAACAGAGGAGGAAAAAAGCACCAGGCCCAGATTTTGTACCACCAGCCTGTCTAAAATCCTGTGCTGACCAACTGGCCCCCATCTTCACCCTGATCTTCAACAGATCACTGGAGCTGTGTGAAGTGCCCTCCTGCTTCAAACGCTCCACCATCATCCCCATCCCAAAGAAACACAAACTTACAGGACTAAATGACTGCAGACCGGTGGCGCTAACATCTGTGGTCATGAAGTCTTTTGAAAAATTGGTGCTGGCCCACCTGAAGGACATCACTAAACCCTCACTGGACTCTCTTCAGTTTGCCCACAGAGCAAACAGGTCTGTGGATGATGCAGTCAATATGGATCTGCACTATGTTCTGCAACACCTAGACAGACCAGGGACCTATGTGAGGATCTTGTTTGTTGACTTCAGCTCAGCTTTTAACACTATCATCCCAAAACTTCTCCTGCCCAAATTAACTCAGCTCTCAGTGCCCAACTCTGTCTGTCAGTAGATCAACAGCTTCCTAACGGACAGGCAGCAGCTGGTGAAGCTGGGGAAATTCTTATCCAGTACCCGCACAATCAGCACTGGCGCCCCCCAGGGGTGTGTCCTCTCCCCTCTGCTCTTCTCCCTGTACACGAATGACTCCACTTCAAAGGACCCCTCTGTCAAGCTCCTGAAGTTTGCAGACGACACCACATTTATCGGCCTCATTCAGGACAGTGACGAGTCTGCTTACAGACAGGAGGTTAAGGAGCTGGCTGTCTGGTGCAGTCACAACAACCTGGAGCTGAACACGCTCCAAACAGTGGAGATGATAGTGGACTTCAGGAGAAACCCCCCTGCTCTCCCCCCACTGAGCATCATGGACAGCATTGTGGCAGCAGTGGAGTCATTCAGGTTCCTGGGCACCACCATCCCTCAGGATCTGAAGTGGGACACTCACATTGACTCCATTGTCAAAAAAGCTCAACAGAGGTTGTACTTTCTTCCTCAGCTGAGGAAGTTCAACCTTCCAAAGGAGCTGCTGAAACAGTTCTACACTTCCATCATTGAATCTGTCCTCTGCACTTCAATAACTGTCTGGTTTAGCTCAGCTACCAAATCCGACCTCCAAAGACTACGTCAAATAGTTCGGACTGCTGAGCGAATCACTGGTACAATCCTCCCTACTCTACAAGAACTGTACTTATCCAGAGCAAGCAGAAGGGCTGCCAAAATCACTCTGGACCCCTCACACCCAGCACACTGCCTTTTTGAACTTTTACCTTCTGGTCGACGCTACAGAGCACTGTGCACCAGAACAGCCCGACACAGAAACAGTTTCTTCCCTCAGGCAATCCATCTCATGAACACTTGATGATAGTAATTATGAAACAAACATCACTACTTGGTATACACTTTTTATACACATAAACACTTATTTAACAACATACTTTACATGCCAATTTGCACAAAACAGCTGCCATATAACGTTGTATATAGTAATATACCTGTACATACACTTGTCAATTTGTATATTTGCATTCACTATTTACTTTTATTTTTTAAATATATTTATTATCTGTTTTTTGTCCTGTCTCTGTAATTCTGTTGCACTGTAGAAGCTCTGTCACGAAAACAAATTCCTCGTATGTGTGAACATACCTGGCAGTAAAGCTCTTTCTGTTTCTGAAAAAAAAAAAAAAAAGATGATGTCGCACTCGCAAGCTGTGCATTCCTCTGCCTTTAAGTTGATCATGTGCCCTCGAATGTTTCATTAAGTTTCATGTGTTTCCCCTCCTTACACGCAACTTTTGTAAAGCATCTGCTTCACGTTGCTGTGTCAGAATCTTTGCTTGTAAAATATAGCCACACTTTAGAATGCGTAGTTTAAACAAATTTGATGAACGTGATCATGCGTGATGATGAATCTGAAGGCAGTCGCTCACCTGATGCGCTCTACTGCTCTCGTTGCCTTCTATATCTAATCAACAAGAACAAATGCCTAACATCGATGACAATGTCCGTATCTCTCAAAGTTGTTTAGAATTAAATGTTTAGAGATGGTGTGACACAATGCGGACCTATGTGTGTCTTTGATGTACCTCTTGATGCTTCTTACATTCTTGTCGCAGCACCACAATGGCACTGGGTTTTGGTACCCAACCCTATTCATATGTCTATTGAATTTGCTAAATAAGGGATGTCAACACATTTTCTGCTGTTTTAGGCATAAGGGCAGCAGAGATGACCAATCTACCACTAGACATCATTCAGGAGGCCAAAACTGTTGCAGCAACAGTCAGCCAAAAGCTCTGGGTTTGTTTCTTTTGATGACTCATTATTAAAACGTTCTAGCTGTACAGACCTCCTCCAAAGTTATTGACCCTGTCTCTATCATCCTGACCACAGGCCAAGCATCATAGTGATCCTGCCACTCTTAAACAGAGAGCAGACTATTGTCTGGCCACCCGACTAGTACAGACGGCCCGTAACTCACAGCTGGACCGCGCGAGCCTACGTCACTACCTGAAGGGACTGAAAGCACAATATCTGGCTGAAATTCAGATGATAAAAGAAAATGCTACAGTGTCCGTAGAGATTGAGGAGTGAGGTCTGTGATGGTGAAACTAAAAGATAAAATACACATTTGGAATTTTTTTTTAAAGTGATAGTTCACCAAAAAAAGGAAAAAAAAAGGTTTGAATTTATTTCTTTTGATGAACACAAAAGACGATATTCTGAAGAATGTTGGAAACCACTAACCATTGACTTCCATGGTATTCGTTTTTCCTACTATGGATGCCAAAGGCTACGAGTTTCCAACATTTTTCAAAATATCTTCTTTTTAGTTTAACAGAAAAAATAAACTCATAAAGGTTTTAGAACCACACGAGTAAGTGGTAAGTCGATTTTCATTTTTGGGTGAACTATCCCTTAAAGGACATGGTTTAGTTTTACACCATACATTCTGAGTTCCTAATTTGTTAATTCAATTTAATTGTAATAATTGAAGTGATTATTTTTGTTTAGTTAGGAAGATGGTTTATTTAATGTTGTTTTAGCATGAGACCAAAGTTGAAAGTTTATTTCATGTTTTAAAAGCATTTTGTATAGAGAAACCATATGACATTTGTGTTTTAATGAGTTCAATATAAATGTTTAAGCAAACAAACATATGGGCTGATATATTTACTGTTGTTCATGCACAGCACCACTGCTATTAATGCAAATGTCGTAAGCCTTGAACTCAAGAAGATACAGTACTGTCTATGTAATGTAGCAGTCTGTGAGACTTTGAGTTATAAGCAATAAGCAATATGACAAGAGTTGATTGGTTATCAAATGCAATTCAATTCAATATTTGTAGTGTGTTAAAAATTACATTTTAATCCATTTACACAGTTTTGACCAGCAGGTATCCCTAGCATTTAATGTTTCGAAAATGAATAATTTTTGTAAAGCAATTAGTTTAATTGTTTCGAAGCTTTGAAAAGTTCAGCATTTCAGCATTAGCTAAAGTGATATTGCTTCTAAACAATAGTTTTAAGAATTGGTCAATAGCCTAACCCATTTACAACAAATTGTTAGTAATGTGGATAATTCAGTGATTCTTTTTGTTTTATTGTTACACCATAACAAGTGAAAGTCATTGAATTATTCACTCAACTAACAAACTCATTCAGTTAATCATTCATTCATCTAATATTCATAATTAATCAACTGATATACTACCAATACAACTGATATAAGATATTCTGAATAAAGCCGGAAACGTAACGATTGACTTCTATAGTATTTGTTTTTCCTCCTATGCAAGTCAGTAGTTACAGGTCAAATATCTTCTTTAGTGTTTAACAAAATAAAGAAGCTTATAAGGGTTTGAAACCACACGGGGGTGAGTAAATTTTCATTTTTGGGTGGGTGAACTATCCCTTTAAATCTGAAGAAGATGAAAAACGTTGTGCACCGCAGCTGTTCCTAAAAAAATGCCCAACCCCTTCAGCAGTAGCAGCAGCTCTCGCGAGATTTGGGCGGCTCGTCACCCCGGTCTCTCTCAGGCGGAGTTCCGTCTTCCCCTCTCACTGTGCTGCTTCAGCCCACACTGACCTGACCTGCCACAACGAAACAACCGGGCCGGAGCCGCAGTCCACCGCGCTTCCCGTTCAGGAACGCCTTTACATCCCGACAACAATAATAACAGCGTGCACAACACGGCAGGTACGTCCAGCAGCGGCTTCAGCTCGCGGTGTCTGCAGTGAAGTGAAGCGTGAGAGATTGAGTGGATGGAGCAGACCACACGGGCCTACTGCACTGCTGCTCCGCCACTCATCCTCCGTGCCATGCCGTCGGTACACAGGCACACCTTCACTGCACCAGGGCTTACATTTAACCGACGGAGAGCTGAGATCCTGGCTGTCCGTCGACCGATAGCACACGGGCTCGCGATGTTAACGATGAAGGCTTTTAAGCCTGTGATGATGCTTAATCAATCCACGCCTCTCTCCTTCCAGCTAAGCTAAGCTAGTGATCATAATGAGTGCGACAATGCGGATCATGCCTCATGTTTTCAGCTCAGTTCGTTGTCAAGTTGAGAAACACGCACGAGTGGACAGTCAAGCACGCGCTGGTTGAGTTAGTTGGTCAGTCATATGTGGTGGTCAGTCAAGTGTCAGTTTCTTATTAAACGCCTCGACCTACATTAAACCTGACTGTCATGCAGCTCTTCGGGCTCTCTCTCTGAGGACTTTGCTACTTGCTATGCAATAGTGTTATCTTATCGTAAAGGTGTGTGCTTTATTGTAGACCTGCTGTAAATAATGTATCCGTATTACTGTCAATATCTCTTGTTTTGCCCTTTTAACTGCTTCATCGCTCGTTTGATTTTAGTAGCCCTGGTGCGGCGCACATTTCCCCTGATGTGGTTAACGGAAGGGATTATCTGTCATCAGTAGTAGATGGGTGGCTTTTAATAGTCGCTTGTGTGTGCGCATGCGCGCTGAGCTGTCATTTAAAGATCTGGCAGGGCATCTGTGTTTCAGACTTAGTTAAAGAGCGCATGATTTGGACTTTTGTTATCTAGTGCACTTTTTAAAACTGGATACATGTATGTCTAAAATATATGATAATGTTTAATGGGAAAAATCAATTGCAGAATCATACAAGCCCTTTCGTACTACACAGTGTCTTCACAATCCGTTTGATGTGGCTGACATTGTGATTTGTAAACAACAATGGGCGATGGGATGCCAGAATTGTTTAATCTCATTTAATTAGAGTTTCTTTCACAATGATCTTGTGTTAGTTAGAGTTTTGGTTGAGTCCTGGAAACTGTGTGCGTCCACAAACATGCTGTAAATGTCAAGTAAAGATGTGTGGCATCTAGAGATGTGGGAAATCGATTCTGCATTGATTGGGAGATTTTCATAATGCTTGCTGTTCTCTTGAATGGATTCTGAGCTTAGTTTTTAACTGCAGTTACAAACAGTCATAATTTGCTTGCATTCAATTCCTTACAAACACCACTTGAACCTCAAATAATCATTAATAAAGTTAGAAAAGCGAATTACAGGAGTGTTCCTAGTGTGCTGTTTACATTATTCTTGTGGTTTAAAAAGACAATTTACATGACCCAGCCAAACACACAAGCGCTCTTCCTCGTGAGCATTTGAGAGTACTGTTAAAACTAGCCTACAAGACCATCTGCTGTTAAAAGCTAAGCTCAGAATCGATTAAAGAAAGAATAGCGATACATTTGAAAATCTCAGAATCAAGAATTTTTCATCACAGCTCTAGTTGTGTTAGGACGAGGACGTGTCGAAAAGGCCAGCTCTGGAATCTGGATTTTCTTGATGGTAAACTAGTGCATTGTGTCCTCTTTCACTAGGCTGGCAAATGATTTCGGCTTCAGTGCAGATAGTGAGGAGCTCCCTGGTCTGTGCTTTATTCCAGTTTGCAGACATTTTTTTTTCTGTTGTGAATGCTGATGTTCATCTAAATCCCCTGAGGCCTGTTGCACAAAACAAGTTGAAGAAACTCCGGGTTGCAGAGTACGTTTGTGGTCGACAAATCCGAAGAGATGCAAACCGGTTAAGATCAGGTTAAGCTGTTTCACAATGCTTGATATAAACGTTCTCTGTTAGCTCAGGGTTTAACCCAGGGTTAGTGATTAACTCTGGACAGCCAACAGCCAATCACACAAGATGAGGTGCAATTCACTTCTCTGTTGAAGATTAAGAGAGATCATTATCAGAAATGTAATGAATTTAAACGTGTATACAAGACCAAAATAAACACTGTTGCTGCAGCGGAAGTTTGAGAAGGCAACTTAAAGAAAATTTATTTTAATAGTGTAGGTTCAATAACAGCTCAAGACAGCAATTTTAAAAGCTTTATATTATATATAAATTTATATCAAAATTTTTTTTATGTTAATTTAAGACATTAGTAATAGTAATTGACAATTTAAAAGTATTTAAATGTATAATAAATAATTATAAATAATTATAATTCATATTGTATAAACCAAATTATTAGCAACAAAAAACAATTTTGACTTAACGCTATTATTTTAAAAGACTTTATTTTTCAGCAAGAAAGAGAAACACAGGGACTGAGATGGCTTTTATTTGCATCAGATATATGTAACTTTACTCACAGCTCAATGGTCCAGTTTTGTGCAACAGGCTTCGTCTAAAAAGAGTGGCTTGATAACTCCGACGTGAGTCCCAGCAATGTTACAACGTCCCCGTGTCTTCTGGAAAACATATGTGACATTGACCAATAGAAGTTCTTCAGTACAGAGCTTTCAAACATGATTAACAAAAGCAGGAAAATGCTGTTGTTGCTGCTAGGTGTAGATCACTCACAAGACAGCCAGCACAAAACACACTTCTTTAGCCATTATTTGTTACTGTTGTTTCAGAAAGTTTCTCACTAGTTGTCTTCTTAATAGTTACATGTACGTTGGTAAAGATGACAAGTGATGATCCCTCAGGAAGCAATGTGTAGTCTGAACTTTTTTAGCAAAAAAAGTGAGGCCAAAACCTTTTAATCACCCTGCCTGGTGGCTGAATCAAGTAATGTCCTGCGTTTCCCAGTGATAGGCTGCAGCTGGAAGGGCATCCGCTGCGTAAAACATATGCTGGATAAGTTGGCGGCTCATTCCGCTGTGGCAACCCCAGATTAATAAAGGGACTAAGCCAAAAAGAAAATGAATGAATGAATGAAAATGATAATAATAATCCATCGATCAACTACATTCATTACACAATCAAATTGCTTCAGGCATAAAAGTACATTTATAACGGGTTGTGAAACATCTTTAAACGTCACCCAAGGGGCGTCCACTCAAAATATTTGTTTAAGGGCTGTGTGCTATCTCCTATTATTTTATGTGCCATCCTCAACACCTGCTGGTCATAATAGGATGCAAGACTTCGCAGGGGAACTCCCAAATTTTTTTTGCACAAATGGGCTATATGCACAGCTAGTGTTTTTCAGCCAATGATGAACTTCCGATGAAAGTTTTATGTGACTATTTTCAATTTTATAAGGTTCCTTTTACAGCATCGACGTTGTAATGTAATTCAAATATATTCAGTTAAATAGACTTAAGCGTCCATTTGGTTGTTAAAGCATAAAAAGAGACGAAAGACTGTTTAAACGCAGGCGCCGTCATTAGCGGCAGGCTAGTGCAGAAATTCCATTGAAAATACTGGGGTAAAATTAATTTCCATATTTTAAAGACATGGCGTGGAAAAATATAATTTAATGCAGTGCTTCTTGTTTGGTCTGATACCCACTTTATATCGTATTTCAGCCAGGCTGTGAAGATAGCTGTTTTTTTAAAGAAATCAAATCTTAAACGCGGCGGTTTTGTTTTTTTGTTCACGGTATTGTAGCTTTTGTCTTAAATTTCTGCAACATAACGTTGGGAATTCACCTCATAACTTGGTTGTCTTATGACTCTTTAACAAATACTTTTTTTGATTCCCTATTGGAAAAGTGCTTTCAGAACCAAGGCCATTGTTGAAGTCAGTTGTTCAAGTTTTTGTCCAATCAGTTGCTCTGTAGACAAAATATGTCCTTCTCACTATCAGCTCCAGTCTCCAGCTAGCATTATCCAACCATGCTCCTCGGCTGTAATGTATAAAGTGAGATTTATAGTTTGTTTTATTAACATCACATGTCCAGTCCCAACTCCCTGTTTTAAAACAAAAAAGTTACTATAGTAAAGAAAAAAAAGTGTACTACTAAAGCATTTTGTGTAGTGTTTAAGTGTTTATATTGGTGTGGAAGTGTACTTTGCTGCCTTTGTTTGAGTATGTACTCTTATTTTCCTCTATTTGTCTGAACCATTGTTCTGAGTAGTGTGTATTCAAATAAACAAAGAGAGGAGTTTACATCAGTCGATGACTTCATTTTCACTTCCTGTGCCCTTCTTAGGTGGAGTTTGCAATACAACTTTCTTAAAAAGTGTTTCCTGTCTTTATCCTTTGTGTGTTTGAAGACCCTGATGCACTAGACTGAGTCTTTTTTTGTGTGGCGATTTTTGCACTTTTAACATCCATCCACAATATTTTTATTATCACATGAGCTAATAGAATCAGTTGTCAATTAAATTCCATTGATAATTTCTTGCCTGTGGTCTTACTTGTCCAGTATATGCACACTTCAGGATCTCTGCAGAAGTAGTAGGTCATTCTGGTCATTCTGACCTACTGTTTTTAGAATACTGTGATTTTTGACGAACTGCTCGAGCTAGCTGATGAATCAAAATTGAATTGAAAGGCTGCAATTGTCATGCACATCCTGTCAGGGAAGCACAGTTCTGTGATCATTAGTAAATCTCCAAATATCTAGCTCATAGGGGTTTGAACCTACATCGTTGTAATGGTTCAGTTCGATTATCATTATTAGTCACCTGTTTGATTCAATTCAATATCATGATGCATTGTCAATGCACTGCATCATTGAATAATTCCTCTGTGTCGAGTGATCACCGTAACCCATGGCGCATTCCTTGCAAGTAGCCGTGCGTTTATACCTCTTTGTTGCCTCTGTTTACCAAGTATGAACACAGATACAGGGACACTGGAGCATTTTAAAGCCACGAAGATCAGCTAGTCTGTCTATAAGCTGACATACGAGCGAACCTCTGAGGAATCGACTGATCCTCGTGGCTTTAAAGCGCTCCAGTGTCCCTGTATCTGTGTTTGCACTCAGTAAACTGCGGTGAACTGATGACCTTCACGGCCAATCCCAGTAATTTCTAGGAAGAAAGGAAGGCAGGAGCCTGCGAACGTGCATCAATTTTAATCATAGAGTAAACACAAAAAGTATCTATCTGAAGCTTCTCAGTGGGACTTTGCACTTGTTCAAAACTCTGGCTACCAGGCTTGCTCTGCCCACATGACTCTCTGCCCCGCCCACACTCATCCCCGCTACCAAGCTGACCAATCACACCTCTTGCGCTATGCATCATTGCGACGTGTAGTTACACTTTTTGAGAAGTTTGCGTCAGGTACAGAGAAGGTTATGCGAAAACTGCACTGGACCTGCTTGCATGCATTCGCTTCAATACAACGCAGTAAACTCTGTTATTCACATTGGAAAATATAGGCCAGTTCAGGTTGGACAATGTGCATGCTATGCAAAATATCCAATGCTGTCCAAACAAAGTGTTTACTAATCCAAATGAGAGTGAGTCATTGCCTACATTTACATAGAGGTCAGTAATCGAATGATTTACCTTAATTTGAATAAGGCAATAATATGATTATGGTGTTTACATGAGTTGCTTTTAGAATGTTCCTTTCAAGTTCCCGTGTTATAGTACATAGTTTGATTAACGTCATTACATTACCACGCTTTCCAATGTTTCCTCTAGAGTTTCATGTAATTGTTTGGTGATGGAGGGTGTGAGTCTCCAGAATTCACTGTGTGTGTACCCTTTCAGATACCTAGCGCTGTGACGGTGACAATTTTTTACTACCGCGGTGGGAAGTCACCAACAACCACCGGTGTTGCGGTGGTGGTGGGGGGTTGGGTCAATTATGCTGTAAAATAATCTGTGACAGAAGAATTCTTTCCGTCATTAATTACTAACACTTCTGTCATTCCAACCTTCAGAACACAAATTTAGATATTTTATAATATTAAAAAGCAATTAAATTATGAAAATTGTGAAATTAAAGCAATAGTCCAGAGATCTGGTCCCCGCGTCAATTCAGGGTGCGCCTGTATATAAGCCTTTAAAACGCGCACGTGGCGGCGGATCGAGGCGCACTCTAAACTCACACGGGAGAAAACTGCACTAGGAGGACATAAAGGCGAGCAGCCTAATTCATTTCATGTTTTGGTTAACTAATTCTTTAAATACAACTCTTTTGAGCTCTTTTGAGGGAAAAAAACGCTAAAGAAATTTGCCGTTTTAGCAGAGACGCAACTGCCAGTCATTTTCACATTAGTTTTTTAGTAGGGGATTAATATTAGGGTACCCTACTAAAAATGTTTAGTTGGACACTGCACAGTCCTACAGTAGTCTACAATATAATTAATATTATAATTTATTATTATTAATATTATTAAAACTAAGCTATAAAATTGACAAAACGCAAAACCCTTTTTAATGTTTGCTGTCATTTTGACATGGCTAAAGCGCAGTTTTACAGTTGTGAAAAGAAACATCCCATTATGCAGCAGCATTCTCAAGTTAGGACACTTAATAAATGCCTTTTGAGTTTAAAGATGATCGGCCTGCGAAGTCAGGTTTACAGTGTTACAAATGAAATAGGTATATAGTGCATTGAGTAAGTGGATTTGCTGCGGTAGGTAGGCTGAGTGATAATTTAGGGTAGACAGGCTCATTCATGTTGTTTGAAATAAAACGAAAATAAATAAGGAGAATAAAATATAATTTAAACCACTCGTCTGGCGCTGAAGCCATGCTTCGTCTGCGTTAATAAACGGTATCGTTGCATTACCTTCATTAATAAAATCAGTAATAGCGAAACTTTGCATATTATTATTATTATTATTATTATTATTATTATTATTACTACTATAAAAAGTATATTACTGGACTAAGTCAGTATAACTTAAGCAGTAATGCAAAGTAACAAATAAGTGAATAGATAGCCTAAATGAAAGGAACAAGAGGGACCAAAATCGTCAATGTCTTCCATTTATCACTTTCTCTTTTTTATCTGCCCATTTTTGGAAAGGCCTCTGCGATATTTGGCTGACTAGCTGCGCGTTTGTCCTGTAGTAGTGTAAAGACTCTCATATTTGTTTTGGTTTTCTTCTCAGCAGGACAAAGAAAAGTACAAGCAGTTCAGAGCAAGCGAGCCGAGCACCACACCCACTTTGTTCTGTGTGAAGCTAGCACACGTGAAGCCAAAGAAATGTGTTTTCACTTACTTGATGAGGAATATGCAAGTAAGGGCAATGAGCAGATTCAGCTTCCATTTCAGCAGCTGCTTGTCCCATCTTGTATGTTTTCAAACTTTATTTCCTGCATGTGCAATAGTCCAGTATGCTGCTTTTGTCCATTTATAGCAGAGTTTTGACAAGCTAAATCAAGACTGCTGGTTATCAATCTAAATGTAGCCATTTTTATTGAAGTGGTCCTATTTTTTGCTCTTTCAATGTTCTTTAGTGCATAATGTTGCCTTTTGAAGAAGGTTGCTGGTTCGAGGCCCGGCTGGGCCAGTTGGCATTTCAGTGTGGAGTTTGCATGTTCTCCCCTTGTTGGCGTAGGTTCCCTCTGGGTGCTCCGGTTTCCCCCCAGTCTAAAGACATGTGCTATAAGTAAATTGAATAAACTAAATTGTGTGTGAATGACCTCTGAAATAGAGACTAAGCCGAAGTAAAATGAATGAGGAATGTTGCTGTTTGTGAATAAAAAAAATCATGCAAACATACAAAGATCCATTCCAAAGGGAGCAAATTTTTATTATTATTATTTTCCCCTCCTCTCTCTCTCTCTCTCTGTCAGCACTGTTTTTAAACTCCTGTCCGTCACACTTTTTGAACATAGACATGCAAATAAAATATTCAACTTAAATTATTTCCAATCTTCGACGCTTTGATGCATAGATTTAAGCCTTGTGTCATTTATTTAAGAAGACACTTGTCAGATTGTAGCTGATGTGAAAAAAGTTAAATAAAACAAAAATTATGTGCCTTTTAGTTCATAAAAATAACAAAACAATGAATGTACATTTTATTGTATTATATAAAATATGCATTTTACGAAACCTGTTTTACCCCAAAATTGACAGGAAATGAAAGCAAAATATTTGAACAAATGATTTATTTAGTCTTTCACGTGAAGAAATGAAAAACTCAAAACCTTTTTTTTTTCTCATGAATGAATCAATCAGACTTCAAGATTGATGTTGTCACATGATGAACGAACGCCAATAATAACCCAAAGACAAGAATTGTGAACCAATCATGGCTATTTCCAGTTCAAACTGCGTATATTGCTTAAGCTTTTACGGTCAGTGTCACGTAAACAAACAATTCAAACTTGAAGACTGAGCTAATCATAGATAAAAGACCCAGCTAAACAATGAATGATTCTTTTCTTTCATATATCATTGTAGTTCTGGCTTGGTTGTAGTGTGATCAATGTTTGCGGTAGTTGTTGTCATGATACTGGAATTCGATACCAATCGGTACTGTAACTTTAAAAACGTCCATTTCCCGCTAACATTTGAGTGCTGTTGAGCGCGTTCTTAAACGGTGCCGATTTGCCATTGTGTTCACGTGCTCAACAGAAATGACTGTGATTGACCGTGAAGGTCATCAGTTCACCGAACTCACCACTGTTTTACTGAGTGTAACAACAGATACAGGGACACTGGAGCTTTTTAAAGCCGTGAAGATCAGTGGATTCATCAACGGCTTGCTCATATGTCAGCTTATAAACAGACCAGCTGATCTTTGCGGCTTTATAGCGCTCCAGTGTCCCTGTATCTGTTGTTATCTGTTGAACACAATGGCAAATCAGCGATGTTTAAGAACATTCTCAACAGCACTTAAATGATAAAATCTCAGTACAGATTGCTATTGAATTCCAGTATGTGTTTGGGAAGCAACTCGATATTTTGACAAATGAAATGAAACAAATCACTCACAAAAAGAATCATTCATCTCTCTGGTTTGAGTCCGTAAAATGTTCTGAACTTCCCTTCACTAATGAGCTCCATAAATTTACAATGCCGTGTCAAGTTAAAATGATTTCAACTTTTAAGCACAGCGCTGCTCGTAAATGTCAGTTCCAAAGCAGTTCTGTTTACAGCAGCAAGTTGGCAGGACAACGGCTTTGTTTGACGGCAACATGGTGTGTGAGGGATTTGAAAAAAAAAAAAAACTTTTCAAGCACTGCATCTTACCTTTTTGCAAAGAGGTGTTCTGTGTGCGTTTCCTTAAAATGGATGTATGTGTGTTGTTTGTTGTTGGCAGAGTAACAAATGCACGAACTGTAAAACGCACCACACTCTTTTGAAATTCGTTTGGGAAGTAGCAATTAAAGGGACATTAATTTCCATTTCCATTTAAAAAGACACAAAAGTGATGTGTTTTTGTTTCCATCAAAAAAGTAGCACTTGCAGTATGGTACAATAAATCATGTGAGGGATTTTTTTTATAACTTTGCAAACATATATATTGTAGAAATGTTTACATCGATTGCCACAATACAGATTTACTTACTATTAATAAATCATTTATTGTTTTTGCCATTATATTTATGCAGATATTTTGTTTTTTTATTTATTATATTGTTTTTATTAAATAGCATATAATTTATTTTTTTTTTTTTGTCTGACAATGTGATTTTATTTCTGATTTTTGACAGTAGCTGATTAACAGACTACAGCAATACACGTTTAGTATTAATAATTAATATTGCTGTTTAAGCCATTATACATATGGAAAATTATGTTGTGCTTTAGCCATAGCTTTTTTCCTGTATGTTAATGGAGTATAATGGATTTATATATGCCTTTTGACACAAACCATAATTAAAAGATTACAACAATGCAGAGTTACTATTAATAATTAATATGATTAGGTTTTATGCTATACCATTTAAATGGCATTTGTCACAGCTTTTATCCTTTTTTTTAGGTTGTCTAATTGTTGTACTATTACACTACTTTATAAATGTATAGTTGGGTACATTTTTGAAATCACAATATTCAAGTTTCACCATTATAGGTCATTTATTCAAAACAAGAGCTATGTTTCCATTCAAAGATGCGAATTTTGCACAAAACTGGAATGTTGCATAAAACATTTGCGAATAATAACACAAACATCATAGATTGATGATGTCGTGAAGGAGCATCGTAGGTGTTGTCATATTTACATACACATGGATATAAAGCAGGCTCAAGCTAAATTTTGTGTTCGGTGGAAAAGGAAATGAATGAATAATTTATGAATTTGTGATTTAATAAGTTTGAATTCACTATATTTTATTAGAATTTAGTGATGTAGATGGTAGTAACAAGGTTAAATGCTAAATTGCTATTCATAAAGGTTACTTTATCTGTCAACCAATAGCCAGTGAAGTATTTATGATAGTAAAACTCTGCTGCTGATAGTACACTATGTATTTTTTGCCGCTGACTGAAATCAGATCATATTAAACAAACACATTTATTAAATATTTTAAGACGGCGGTAGAGTCTTGTAAATCACAAGTATAATAGTTCCACATTGATTCTGTCTGTGTGCATTGGGACTAATTGATTGTTAAAGAAACACTCCACTTTTTTTTGGAAATGGACAAATTTTTCAATCTTGCAGATCTCCGGGTCTTGAGGGAGTGCTTTTAGCTTAGTTTTAGTTTAGCCTAAATCATTGAATCAGCTTAGACCATTATGGTGCGTTCACACCAGACGCGGATGAAGCATCAAGTGCGAGTGATTTACATGTTAAGTAAATGCAAAGACGCGAATAGACATCCTGTGGTGCTTTTCGCGCAAATGAGGCGATGCGAACGACGTGGTGCAAATTGAGCATTTTGCACGTTTACTGCACTTAACACTCGATTCGGAAAATCAGAATTTTATCGGACACTTGCTTCGCGTTGGAGCTTGCTCTAGTGTGGGCGTAATTATGACGTAACACCCGTTGTTGGTGTCCCTAGGGGAAATCCTCCTGCCGACACCGGACAACAGCTCATCAAACCGGGCTCGGCTCAGTCGGCAGCACCGCTGAAAGCTTCCATTATCCAGGTACAGTTTCTGGAGGAGTTTATGAACTCACAGAGCTGGGTGCACCTCTGAAAGGATCTAGTGGACTTAAGACAGGGCGCTGAATCTATGCTGTTTTCCAGCCTTCATAAAGCACAGCTATCTGAATAAAATCCATATTAGCCATTTAGAAACAAAACTAGAGTCACTGGGCAAACAGAAGCCCCAACCATGACGCGAATCCACGTCTATTGTGAAGTGAATATGATGCACAAATGAAGCGAGTAAACTCAATGTTCACGTGTCTATTTACACACGAATAGTGCAATTTATTTGCGCATGCCGTGTCTGGTGTGAACACAGTATTAGAATGGCAGCAAAGTTAATTGATTATTATTGCGGAATAAGAGTATAGTTCCTAGCCATGTCTTAGTACAAGACGAGTCAAGCTTTAAATAGGAAAATTACCAAAACACTTTTGTTAAAATTTTTGATCAAGAAACTAAGTCTAATCTGATTCAAGGATTTATGCTAAGCTAAAAGTGCTCCCGCCAGAACCAGAGATCGGCTGAATGGATTCAAAAATGGTAAAACTCCAATGTTTAAGTCTATGGAGTTGTAAAATGAGCTCATTTCCTAAAAAAAATTTAGTTTTCCTTTAAGAATATGACATACTGTATCTATCATACATCTTTATTTCTTGGAAATGGTTTCTTTTTTTTGGCCAGAGATGTGACCGGAAAATGGAGAATGTTAGACTTATGGCCTGTGTAAGGACTTTTGGAAGCTTGCATTAGAATGGCGCTCTTAAATGTATTCTTAATGTAATCAGCTTATCCAGATTCCCAACACAGTGGATCTTTCAGACACGCAGAAACGAACAGACTCCAGTCAGACAGAGAGCAAATAGACCTGGTGCTGCTTGCTGCTGGTTTTCTTCACTATCCTGAAGGCAAGATTCAGCCAGGCATGTCTTCCTGCACAACAGTGGACTGTTTTCTGTTTGCTTCGCATTTTTTACTGAAGCACTCAAGCAGATGGCCACTTTTATGGCTTCCATCGAGAGGCTGTATTTTACTTTGTGTCTTTGATGTAATTATACATTAGACAAAATTATTATTATTTTTTTTTCTTTTTTTGTATTTTGACCCTTAAATGCATTAAAGCTTTGCCAAACATTTTTAAATATTCTTTACATATATTTAAATATTTTAAATATTCTTTTTTAAGTCTTTAGCGTCCCATACTTTGGATATAACATGGACGGTATGTCTAATTGATGCAAAAGCATAAACCTCAATGCTGTTTTTATATTAGACGTACAAAAGAATAAAATAAGGCTTTTTTTGTTATTTTTTGTCACTTGGAAGAGTTCAGTTCGAGTAGTTGATTTCACCATTATAGTCAAAATAAGAGCTCACTTCTCCAGTGGATTCAGCATCTGGCTTATATTTATGATTTATACAATATTCTGAAAATAAAAAAAGTTTATAAAATAATTGAAAAAATAAATTGCGCTTTATTACACATATATCATGAATCAGTAATGACCTTTTTTATTTTTATATATATATATATATATATATATTTTTTTTTTTTTACACTTTTTACAAAAAATAATTATAGATATTTTAATAGTTTATTTTATTTATTCATTTAATTATTATATATAAATAAAAAAATTAGGTGAATTTATATTATGAAAAAATTCGGTGAATGATGAAGACATCATGGAGGCCTTAAGATCATGGACTTGGACTATGTAGAAACCTTCCTAAAAGTGAACATACAGCAGAATACATTTTAATTTATTTATTAAAGATTATGGCTCATATGATGATTTAAAGTGGTTCAATTAAGCCAATATTTAAGTTTACTTACAGCTGCGCACATTCTCCCATTAAGGTTTTACACACACACACACACACACACACACACGCACACACACACACACACACACACACACACACACACTTATATATAATTATATTAGGGCTGCACGATATTGAAAATCTGAGTTTTGCCGCGATATGAATAAAATTTCACCAGATAATTTGAATAGCTGCGATTTTTACTATTTCAGATACACACATTGCGATATCGATGCTCAAACGATATATTTTTTAGCCCCATATTAACTAATATTATGTAACAAATTTTGCGTGGTAATTGACATCATGCGGCGCTATTTGCGTGAATGAGGCGGCGCGAATTGAGTGTTTTGCGCAAATCGCTCTAATTGGAAAATCTCAACTTTAGTGGACATTCGCACCATGTTTTACCAATCAGGAGCTTGCTCTTGTAGGGGCGTGACCATGACGTAGCGCCTGTTGTTGGTGTCCCGAGGGGAAATCCTCCTGCCGACACGGGACAACAGCTCATGTCTAACTGGGCTCGGCCATCATCCAGGTATAGTTTCTGGAGGTGTTTTACTAACTTACAGAGCTGGGTGCACTTCTGAAAGGATCTAGTTGACTCGGCGCCAATTGAATCTATGCTGTTTTTCAGTCTTCCTAAATCACATAAAGCACAGCTAATCTCTAAATAAAATCCAAGTTAGCCATTTAGCAATGAAGCTAGAGTCACCGGGCAGACAGAGGCCCCGCCCATGACGAGAATCCGCATATTTTGTGAAGTGAATTTGACGCGCGAATGAGGCGAGTAAACTCAATGTTCACGCGTCTAATTACGCAATTTATTCGCGCATACCGCATCTGGTGTGAACACCCCATTAGTATTTGATGACATCTAATATAAAAGTGGGTCTCAGAACATTAACAAAACTTTAGAATTACATTAACATTACAACAACACTGGCCCAGAGTAACACGAAAGCTTTATTTATTTTGGACTTATTTGAAGACTGACATTCAGCCTGAAAAGATTATTTTTTTTCTTCTAGGGCTGCACTGAGGCCTTTAATGGCTAAGCTTTGGACAGCTTAGCATTGAGGGGGAAGTCAGTGCCGTTTTCAGATCTGAGAGCGCTCCGCGTCAGCGTTACTGGAGTGACATTTTCCCGGCTAGATATTTTTGTTGCCTGCAAAGCCCCTCTGCTCTTGAGTTTAGGATGTCATTTTAGTTAGCAAGGGTGTCTTGAATGACCGCTCTGGCTTGGCACAGCTCCACGGTGTCATCTGTTCAACAAAGAAATGCCATTTATTTTTCAGAATGACCATGATGTTCACTTTTTAATTTAGCTCGGTGATCATGTTGCTTGTGTACAGTCTTTGTTCATGCTGAGAAGAACGGATGTGTGAGGATGAGTGTTGCTGGTTGCATGTACTTAGCTTTGGTGTCAATGAGTAAACCCAGATTGCTGCCCTCAGCACACGCTAATTGGATCATACCACTGAGAGAGACGGTGGAGGTGGAACGGACAAACTAGAAATATGGAGGAGGTGATGAAGTTTGATTTTTCTTTAGCGCAGCGGTTTGTGATCCTGGATCTTGTGGCCCCCCACTAATGGCTATTTTCCTCTTTCTCTTAATTTATTATTTCTCTTACTGCTTCAGAGGTTTCTTCCATTTGACCTTATAAGTGCCCTGTGAAGTGGATATCACATGGTATTCTGCCATGATTCCAGTTTGAAAGTGTGTTCAATTCATAGGGTAACGTGCAAGATGTGACTTCTAAGCTAATCACATGATTACGGTTAAATAACCCTTTACAATAACTCTTTACCCTCAAGTTCAGCCATTTTCCTGTGTGCAGGGGTAGAAAGCCGTGAACACTAGTATGTAGGGAACATGTCTATCTCAACCAAATTCCTTCTTGGAGCTTTCTTCTAATGAGCTGGTTATCGAAATCAGCTTTGTTAAACAAAAGAGACATACAAATGAGCAGTTTGAGATTGAGAACCGCTGGTTTAGAGTAAGAGTAGAAAGTCGACGTCAACAGTAGTACAGGAGGCATTGTAGTAGTGGAGCCTGTTGGTTGGAATATCTTATGCAGTTTGCTAAGTAAGTGCACCATGGTTCTTCATTTTAGTTTTCTGTCTGAGAAACGTGTCTTCTCTAGTGATTTGATTTGGTTCAGATCTTCTGGACCTTTACAAAATTCACCATGGCTAGTACAAGTGTACTAAACATGCTAGTTAGGCAATAATTTGTCTCTGTTGATATCTATTTTGTTGTTCGCAAACTGCTAACAACAAATGCAAATGCAAAATATCAGTACAGTAACTGTACAGCTGCAAAATAATTGTCTGTTGATGCATGTTGATTAAAGGGATTCACTCATGTATGTTAATGCTAGCAGTAGATAAGTAATAGTGATTCTTTTTAGATTTCAGTAGTTGAATTTGTTCTGACTTCTGTCTTTCTGCTCTTCTTTGTGGTCTAGAATGGCGCTGGACATGGCTGACTCACAGTACCTCCTCATCCTGGCACCGTCGCTGGTCATCGCTTTCATGTTCCTCTTTTTCTGGCTCTTCATGAAAGAGACTTCTTATGACGAGGTTCTGGCCCGCCAGAAACGAGACCTGAAACTCCCTCCCGCCAAGCCCGATGTTCGTAAAAAGAATGAGAAGAAGAAGAACAAGAAGAAGGAAAGCGGCGGAGGTGGCGTGGGTGGAGGAGGTGGAGGCGGCGAGTCAGAGGAAGACCTGAGGGATTTCGATACATCTGATGCCACTAGCCCAACCTCAAATGATGAGGATTCGGAGGCTCTACCCGTTAGTCCACCTGCTGCTGCTCCGGTCCAGGCAGAACCTCCGTCCGGGATAAGAGAGAGAAAAAAGAAAGAGAAGAAGACAAAAGCCTCTCCGACTGCTGCCCCAGCTGTTGTCCCAGTGGTTGTACCCATTACACGTACCACTCCAACTACTCCTCCTGCTTCAGAAGAACCAGAAGTTAATGGCTCCAAATCTGCTGTCCGCAAAGAGCAGCCCCTGCTTCTGACCAAGCAGTCAAGCCCACCGAAACCTAAGGCGTCACCCCCTGCCCCCTCTGAGACTACCAGCAAAAAGAAGGCCAAGAAGCAAAAGAGTGAAGCTGGTAAGTGGACCGCATACAATTTCAATTTGTGTCACATCATCTCTGCTCACATTAGTGGTTAGCCACCAGTACCACTTTTCCACTGAGGCAGTTTAAGTGCTGATTCGGAGCCAGAGTCTACTTCCAAATTGGTTCTTTGTCTTTCGACACCCTCTTAAGTATCACCAAAACAGTGTTGGGCTAGAAGTAAGAACCGCTCGTGTCAGGGGCTGAGTCCAGGGTTACCGTGACCAACGAGACAAACAGTTTTGAGTGCCGTTTTTAAATTAGCAGTGACGTACAATGCTGTGCACATTATCATTTTTCATTTCTATGCAAATTATGGTGCACTTCAGGTACACATTATTCTTGTATTTTCTGTCTATACAATTTACAGCGCACTTCATGAACACGTTATTATCCCTCACAATTCTCCAGGCGCCAAAGTTTGAAAAGATGAACATGTTGCATGAACATGAGTAGGTTGGATTCGCTGTGTTTGGATGGCAATATATTTGTTTGATGCTTCTATGTTTGTGTTGCTGGGAAAGATGAGACACATGCAGTGATGTCAGAACTGGCTCTACGGTGGCTCCTTTAGCTTGTGGAAAGCAAAGCAGTTCTTTTAGGGTGTTCACACCAGACGCAGCTTGTACAAATAGATTGTGTTATTTGTGCATAATTAGACGCGTGAACATTTTGAGTTTACTCACTTCATTTGTGCATCAAATTCGCTTCATTCACACATCAAATTCACTTCAGAATAGATGCAGATTCGCATCATGGGAGGGGCGTCTGTCTGCCTGGTGACTCCAGCTTCGATGCTAATGGCTGACATGGATTTTATTGAGAGAGTAGCTGTGCTTATTGTGCTTTAGGAAGGCTGACAAACAGCGTAGATTCATTTGGCGCAGTGTCTGGGTCCATCAGATCCTTCAGAGGTGCACCCAGCTCTGTGAGTTCACCAACTCGTCCAGAGGCTGCCCCTGGATGACGAACGCTTTCAGCGGTACTTCCGACTGAGCCCCGGTCCCAGTTTGATGAGCTGTTGTCCTGTGTCGGCAGGAGGATTTCCCCTCAGGACACCAACTACAGGCTCTATGTCATAATCACGCCCTTACTAGAGCAAGCTCCTGATTGGTAAATGCGGCGCAAATGTCCCCCAAAGTTAAAATTTTTCAACTTGAACGATACTCTCGATTCACACTCACTTTGCACCCTGTCATTCACTCGAAATGCATCATTTGCGCGAATAGCGCCGCAGGATACCTGATCACAGCTATGCGTTGACTTAAATCTGCTATGCATTGGTGTAAATCTGGTGTAAACGTACCATTTAAGGCTCGCGAACCAGTTATGAACTGACAATAACACTGGCTCCGAACAAGCATCTGGTTAATCCTGGTGAAAAAGGGGTATATGGGTAGCAGGGGTGTCCCAGTTCCCGGAGGTCCATTGACCTCCACAGTTTGACTCCGATCTTAATTTAACCTGCCAGAACCAGCGAATCAATGTCTTCAGACTCATTAAAAGAAATTGTGAAATGAAGAATAAGTCAACCCTTCAGTACATTTAGCATCTGCTTTACAACACCCTGACAGCCTCCTTCATTACCCCAACAATCACCCTAGCAGCAGTTCTCATCTGAAGATTTCTGGCCCTCTTTCCTCACAGAAGAGCATCCACTGGAGGTCAAGCCTGATCCGTCTCCTCCTGTGGTGAAGAAGGAAGAGCCTGTGATCACGGAGGTGAAGGCACAGGATGGTGCTGCCCCTGTTTCCTCCACAGCTCCACCAACTGCCTCCAGCAGCAGTGGCCGTCGGAAGAAGAAGCAGAAGGTGGAACCTGCTGTCACAGGTAGGAATAAACCATCATCAGGCAAATTAATGAAGTCTGATTCTTAGTTCAGTCAACACTGTGAACATAAAACTCCAAATGTACCCCAGGCAAAGTTTTTTTTTGCACGTAGACAAAATGTTTTATGTCAATACCTGAGCAGCTATATGCTATTATTGAACTTTCCTATACTGTCTACATTTAGATGGATGTGTAAAAATTGCCATTTTTGTTGTCACTGAATTCACTGAAAAAAAGCCTTGAGTTATCAATACAGGTTTCTTGTTTAGTGTGTGATCCGTATCATATGACTAAGGCAACGTGCATTCAAAGCCTGTCTGAACTAGGCTACATGAGTTGTATCAATCGCTATCTCTCTCTCACACACATAAGAGCACAAACTCTGCATTATTTCCATCAACGTGTTCAAATAGTTGTCAAACATTCACATATATTGTCATTGTCATTTTGAGATCATTTTATACCACTGATTATATGATTATATAACAGCATAATAATGCAATTTGCCATAAACACTTTAAAATACTTAGCATTTTTAAGGTCATTCAGATTCTATAATTTGATGTTAAAAAGGTAAATGTACTATTAAATAAACTATTAAATGGCCTATTAGGTAAATGTCCAATCATAAACTTTGACACTGTTGAGGTAGAACGTAAATTGTAAAATAGCTTTAACGTTATTTGTGAATTTGTAAATATTTGTAGCAACGGCAAAAATTATTGAAGTCATCTCCAAGTATTGCATAAGTCGATATATTGTGATTATTGTGACAGGCCTATGTGTATATTTGTCTAGATTGTTACAGCAAAACAATAAAAGATATGCCGCAAAATTCGCCTCACGTTTTGCGAAGACTTGCCAGAAAATCTGTTATTTTAGTTGCAAAAATAAGATTCTTTTTCAGGAAAATCCTAGAGTGACTGGTATGTGTTGCATGCTTTTCTGTCCATAACAAAAGAAATAACAAGAACAGGACAGTGTTGAGAAAACAGCAGTTAAGGAAGTATCTGATCATCTCAATGTGAATGTAAGAATCAGCTCTGCCATTCAGCACTCCAGTCAAGTCACGTTTATTTATACTGAAAGCAACTTTGAGTACATCGGAGCCTCAATGGCACTTCAGTCAAAAATCAATTGGACATCTGGTCTGTTAGATCAGTGGCCCCCAGCCTTTTTATCACCACAGACAGGTCAACGCTTGACTATTTTGGATGACAAGCTGACAAAACATTGCTGTCACTCTGATACAAATTTTATTTATGGAGAAAATTACAAAGCACTGCAGTGTTTGGGTGTTCTGTGTTTGTATGAGATAATTAGTCTACCGAAATGTGTATATTCCATACAAGCTAAAGCTGATCGGTCAGTTCTTGTCACGTGACTCATGGTGCGCTCCCGGGTTCCCCTGGAAGGGGAAGCCGCGCACCTCCATTGGAAATAACGAACTTGCGCAAACTCTAGAAAAGACGCGGTATGCAAACGACCCCTAAAAGGCCGCAGTCATTTGCGATCTCCAGCAGTTGATCTTCTTGCACAGACATGGAGAATTCACCTGATTTGTTAACAAATGGGTTGCAGATCTATTCTTTGGCAGTTCTCGGGTCCTTCACTGGGCCTTTTCCCCTTAGCAAAGAAACTTTCCAAAGACGTCTGTTTCTTACTCATTTTGCTGCTTGTGGGTTAAATTTGGGTGCTCAAGTGACCGAGATGTAAGGATGTAAGTGAGAGAATACGGTCATTTTTCTAAATAAAAGATCGTTCAGCCTCAGATAATAAATAAATAAATAGAAATAATTAATGATTTCTTTTGCGGCACGATACCAATTGATCCACGGACTGGTACCGGTCCACGGCCCGGTGGTTGAGGACCACTATGTTAGATGATGAGTATGTAGCAAGGTTTTGTGAACTAAAGCCAGTATTGCAAAAATCTAAAAGGAACAGTTGCTCCATCTTGATGTCATTCCAAACAAATATGACTTTCTTCTAGATCACTAGTATGTGTGTCTAATTTAATAGTTGAGGATTAAATAAAATCTTTAGCATTGGTTAACAGATGGATTCATGTCAAAACTCTGGCGCGTAAACAAAAATTTTACTAGCCAATACCGGCAGTTTCTCTGTAGGGTGTTAGTCAGGCTCGAAAAAGCAACATAAAAGTAGTCTTTATGCTTTTGGATTTCATTCATGTGTGTCTAAAGTAGTTGGCGGTTCATTCCGCTGTGGCAATCCCTGATAAATCAGGGACTACGCCAAAGGAGAATAAATGAATGTGTCTAAAGTTAGATATGTTCTAAAGACTTTTTTTGGACTTTTTCTTGGTTTTTTGAAACATGAAAGTATTTTGTACAGAGGTAAATCTTCTTAATCATCTTCTTCCACAGAAGAAGTGAAGTCATGTTGGTTTGGCATAACATAGCGATGACACTATTCTGATCTTAAATCATTCTTGTGGTCTTGTTTGTTGCAGTGGATGAGGCACATGTTCAGTCCTCCACTCCGGTCACTCAGATAGGCTCTGCCGCCCCGACAAACCACCAGAACAACCAAAACAATGAGACTCCGCCTCCTGCTCCAGCGCCCGCCAAACATGGCAAGAAACAGAAAAGTGAAACCAATAAAGGTACATGGCAGCATACAGTAGCACTTGCATATGACTCAGTCTAAATTTGCTTGTGCATTAAGCATTTTCCATTCATTTTCCTTAAACTGGAATGATAAAAAACTATTTAATATTCTATTATTAATGTAACTCAAACATGCTTAAATGTTAGAGCACATTTGATTTTGTTACTAACTGTTGTTTAAATTTAGATGCTAACTCTAAACTCAAGATGCTAACCTCAAACCAGATAGCACATGGCATGTCCAAAACAGCGTTTTATTTATTTTCATCATGTTGTTGTTTTTAAAAAGTGAATGAAAAATGTAATGAAATATCACAATAATGGAGTTGATAAATAATTGATCTACTATTGGTGTAAACATATCCTAAACATATTGCGGAAAAAAAACAAAAAAACAATTTTGCCGCAAATACAAATTATACAGAAAATAGACGTTTCATGCAATTGTTTCTATAACTTAGTTGAATAAACACACAAAATGATTTAAAACAGACTTCATTATTTTTTGATAATTAAAGCTGAATGTATCTTTCAGGAGGCAGAGACGGTCAAAAATAGGAATAGTGGGAGTCTTTAAGTTAATATTTTCAAGACAAAATGTCCCTATTCAAACATTTGTTTTTTTAGGTCTAACTCAGAATATTAATAGTATAGTAATATGGATGTTTCATTAAAGTTTTTTATTTTTTGAAAAATAATCGAAGGTTTATTTTTGGAGATGCAAAATGTACCCGCAATTCTAGAATCATCTATTTAAATATTGACCTTAATATCTGGGGAATGTAGACTTAAATTAGTTTAAAGGGGACATGAACTGAGAAATCAAAAGTTCCCTAGATCTTTCAATATATTAAAGGTTATTGTATCAGTAAAATACAGTGACCTGTAAATGTAACTTTTTTTTGTTATTCTAAACAATTTATATTGAAGCCAGTCTGTCAAAACGGCTGATGCCTCTTTATTATGTAATATTATGGCTAAACTCGATCTCTGCAAAGGATCAATGCTGCCTTCTCCATCATTGCCTGTTTAGCTTTGCACACTTATTCGTAAAATTAATTAATTAGTTAAACACAGGTCTACATTTAAACCAAATGATAAAAGGTGGCTCTGAAGACAACAGGATGCTATGCCAAATTGGAAAAACACGGCATTCCTTTCCTGTTAAGCATTTCTCCCACTTTCTCATTCTTCAAATATTTTTTTTTTCACTGAGCCATTGAACTTACCTCAATTCATAATAGGATGTATGCAATACTACCTTAGATTTGGCCCAAAGAGGTCATATTATTAGGCATAACCTATGGTCTCCATAAAGTATTGTCACTAAAGGTTTTGTGTGATTATTTGTCTTGATCTGTGATCTGTTTTGTTTTTTTCCACAGAAAACTCTGAGGTGAAACTTAAGGACCTTCTGGCCAGTCTTGGTGGACTGGTGCTGTCAGATTCTGATGTGGTCAGTCTTGTTTCACTGCTTCGAGACAAGAGTCCCAATGCTCTGGACAACTGGTATAAGGTAATGGGATAGCGTTCATTTTTTTATTATGCATTTTTTGAAGTGAAAGTTTGAGTTGATGATTTCCACTGCTTTTCTTTCTTAGTCTACAGCTAAATTTGAGCCCACCGCCCAGCAGTTGGCAGAGAAAGATCGTCTTCTGAACACATTTCAGGAGGAGGCGTCCATCGCCAAGGGCAAAGTCAAACAGTTAAGCCAGGTTAGTAATTTATCTCCATACAAGTTTCCTGATGGTAATTTAGATATTTGCCGCACTTTCCATGAAAGGGGTACACATTAATATCCCACTTTAAAGGTGTTCTTCACCCCAAAAAGACATAGATGACTTTCTTTTTCTTCAGTAGAGCATTATAGAAGATATTAAGCTAATTCTGTGGTCCTTGGTGATTCATAAAATTCAAGTGAGTGTCAAAACAAAAATAAGATTGTGGCTTCTGATGCTGCATTGTAGTGATATGAACACAATGCAATGGACATTGGACTCGGAGGAAAGATTTTTCTACTGATTTATTGGTTATTTTATTACATTGGTAACACTTTAAAATAATGTTTCATTAGTTATTGTATTTATTAACATGAACAAACTATTAGTATTACATTTATGATATTTATTTATCTTTGGTAATGTTATTTAGTTTAAATAAGGTTAGTTCATGTTAGTGCATATTAACTCATGGTGCATTAACTAGTGTAAACAAGCTCAACTTTGGATTTAATAATGCATTAGTTAATGTTGAACTATGATTATTAAATGCTTTACAAGATTATTGATACTTAGTTAATGTTAGTAAATACATCAACTAACATTAACTAATGGACCATTATTCTATAGTGTTACCATTACATTTAGCTTTATTTTTGTTTGTTACTAGAAAATAATCAAATACCACAAAGCAGGGTTGTAAAGTCCATGGGTGGGTAACTTGCCAAAATGTTAAACCTCATCAGTTTTCAAAACCTTCAAAATTTGATTAATGAACTATTAAGTACTATTTTCTTTAACAATTTGAAAGGGTTAAAATGTTAAAATGCATTATTAATTTGAAACCCCTTTTTTGCAAACTACCACATAAACGCTGTAGTTCGATACCAAATTGAGCTGTATACAAATTGAGCTGTGTGAGGTTTACATGATACTAATTTACTGAATGGGACTTTAGGAGCTGCAGGTTGAGAAGCAAAAGACGGGTCGTGTGGAATCTGTGCTGCATGAACATCGTGTTGCCAGAGATAAAGACATCCTGCAGGCTAAAGCTCAGAGCTACCAGGAGATGCAGATTAAGGTAATCAGTCTTATTGACCAATAAAACTGTCAAGCAGACAAGGCAAACGACAGTTTATGGCTTGTTTCCACTGAACAGTATGGTACTTTATACAGGGTTCATACGGGCATGAAAAAAGTCATGGAATTTTGACAGCATTTTCCAGGCCTGGAAAATTTTTGAAAAACTGAATTGGGTAAACAAAATTGATCTTACTGTATAAATGGGTGTGTGAATGTGAGAGTGTATGGGGGTTTCCCAGTACTGGGTTGCGGCTGGAAGGGCATCCGCTGCGCTGTTCATTCCTCTGTGGCAAACCCTGATAAATAAGGGACTAAGCCGAAGGAAAATAAAAAAATTTAAATAAATTAAATTAAATAGATGTTACGTGTTTTATTATATGCTGTAATACATTTGAACGTACATTGTTTTTCTTATTATTTACCACATATACGTAGACATTACCTGAAACATTAGGTCATTAAAATTAGCTTGAAAGTCTAGGAAAACTCATGGAATTTTAGTAGTATAAATGTGTATCAACCCTATTTATAGTACAGCGCACAATTATTTCAATACTGAGCCAATTAGGGATGCACTGAATTTTCGGCCATAGAAAATTATCAGCCAAAAAAGGTATTTTCGGTTTTCAGATGAAAATATGAACCAAATAAATTATGCTGCTCCACAGTGCCTCACTGAAAAAAGCAAAGTCTGCTCCAATAACACAAAAACAAGACCTTTCCATGTATTATTCCTGCTGCTTGCAATAGTGCTACTGTGCTATCATGGCAACGCTGGTAAAATGACCCCTCTCGACTCTTTCATAGTCAATAAAATGTGCTTATTTTATTGCCTTTATTAATCAGTGTAATCTAAGCCCCAATCCCAATTCTACCCCTTAGCCCTTTCCCTTACCCCTACCCCTCATTTTGCATGTTCATGTGAAGGCGTAGGGGTGTCCCAATTCTCTTTAGCTTGAAGGCGTAGGGCTAAGGGGAAGGGCTAGATAGCCCTTGAAACTGAGATTTTTCAAGACCACTCTCGAAACCAAGGGGTACGAAAATTTCCCAGAATACACCAGCTACAACGGCAGCATGGCTGCACACGGAAGTCAGGAGATGCACAAATTAGTATTTTTTTTGCCTTTTTTACGAATTTTTACAACAAACAAGCATATGTTTTAATACATTCATAACGGCGTTCGTGTTTTGTGGTCATGCTTAAAAAAAAAATGCTAAAATAAAACCCCCTAAATTTCACTCTTTATAATCCTTAATAACTCCTGTATAGTAGTCCCACAACATACTTTCACATCTGACACTCGATGACACTCGAATACCCTGTCAGAAAAGTCTGGTGACCGGGAATTAGCTTTTTACAGTGTCTGGTATAATGTCAATGTTGTTTTCGTGTGTTTACATAGATGAATATGGCCATGGTGTAAATGCACAGTACAGTTACAAGCTTATTGCCACAATATATTATGATAACATGATATCGTTGCGTTCTGTGATTTCCTGAAAATAACTACCAAAAAACACACAACTGGAATAACTACAGCAGTCACTGTTGTCGATCTCATATGAAGCAAGAGATCGCGATGACATGATGACGTGTGCAGGTGCTGTAGTGCTGTCCCATTTCTTAGGTGTAAATTTTGAAGCCCTTCCCCTTCACACTCTGTTTCAAGGGCCAAGGGGAAGGGGCTCAAAAATAGAATTGAGATTGGGCCTAAGCTATTGAGTTAAATTTAAGAAAGTTGTACAAAATGTATATTATTTAATAAAATAATAAATAATTATTACAAAGCATTTTCAGGTTCGGTTTGGGGTTTTTGGCCATGTGCATCCTGAATTTTTTCGAAGCATCCCTAGTTCCATATTTTTGTTATTCTTCAACTGGCATACTGAGCACAGAATTTGATATGTAAAGGGTGAAGCTAGACTTAAGTGTGTTATGAAAGGGCATTAGAAGGCAGTGTGTATGAAGTATGGTTGTATTTCAAAACATCCAATGACAAGTGAGCTTTTTCTCTGCAGTTTCAGCAGATAAGAGAACAGCTGGATAGTCAGATTGCTCGACTGCAGCAGGAAAACGGGATTCTGAGAGATGCAGTGGAGAGATGCTCCACCACCAACCAGATGGAAACTAAGTGAGTCCCATAAGTACCACACAAACCCCCCCTCCTCCCTTTTGGTCCAGTTGTCGTGTTAGTCAAGTTTTTTTTTTTTTCCCCACATAAAAAAAAAAAAAAAAGACCTTCCATCCCACTACATCTATCTCAATTCATCCCATCCATCCCATCCCAAAATATTTTAAACATTTTTATTTACATGATTCACTTTTTTATTCACATCATTATCAACACATCATTCCACAAATGAGAAGTTGCTGCTCCGATAATATGGTATTAAACTGAAGTTAGATCTATTTCTTTGGCTTCAAAACAGACACAGAATACAAAAATAATTAAGAGATTTTACATGTATTATGAGAATTAAGCATTAAACCATAAGGGACCTTGTTGAAAATAAACTTCATACAAGTTCCATTTTTATTAAAGAATATCGAAGAAAATAAATGTTCATATGATGACTTTTGCCATTTTCAGGCACTGAGGTGTCAGGACTGGTGAAACGTTGAGAAATTTAATTTTTTTGACAATTATTTTGTGTTTTCAGGCAGTCATCTGAGCTGAATAAACTGCGTTCGGAATACAACGGCCTGATGAAAGAGCTAGCGGAGACCAAAAACAAGCTTCAGCAGGAAGAGCTGCAGCGGAAGGGTCTAGAAGGGAACTACAAGCAGAATGTGTCCCAGCTGGAGGTGCACATCACCTCACAACCATAAAAACCACTGCACAATACACATTTTTGATCTGACTCCTGCTGTCAGTACACCACATAAGGCATTTAAACCATAAATTAGCCGTGTTTTATAACATAAATGCACTATATATTAAACTACATCAAATAATCATAAGCTGTGCCAAGCATTTAGATGAGTTTGGGAATTGATATATATTTTTATTTTCAAGCATTCAATTTTATTTCCCATATGCCCCCACTTGCTGGAAATATTAGGTTCTTGCAGCATAAGGGGCTCTTGAAAACAGCTGAACTCATCTGTTTTAGTTTTCACTACTGTTATTTATTATTCCCAACACTAAAGAGTTTTGTCTTTTGCCACAGGATGCCAAACATCGTTGGGATGATCTGCAGAACTATTTGCACAGTGTGAATGCAGAGAGAGAGAAGATTAAAGCAGGTAAACAAGGTAGAAATACAGGCACATCATTTTTACGGCATTGAGGATCATATTGTTTTGAACAGCGCAAAATTAGCAGATGAATGTAATCCCAATAAATTGCAGATGAGTGTGGAAAGTTTTGTTGGTCAACTACTGATATTGAGCCAATAAAATAACAGGCCAAGCCAGATAATTTTCATAAAAATTAATGCAAATTGCTTGGAGCAGTGTAAATGACAGTTTTGAATAATCTGTGGCATTACAAATAATAACCTTTATGTAATAAACACACAACATATTGAACCGTTTTTGGTGTTTTCTATAAAAACAAACCATAAATTGAGGTTGTTTGACGTCATTACCATGGCAACACGACACGGTCTGTGTCACTAGTTTAAATTGCTTATTTCTTTGGATTTGAACATTCTCTGAAACATTTGGGGTAATGTAAGTACATAAGTCAGCAAAGAATATAACACTGTTCCAGTGGTTGTTGTGTATTTTAATCTTACAATCTTAAATGTTGCGACTTTAATGGAAACATTCATATTTCATTCATAAGTCATATTTAGACTTGCTCAAAATAAAAGCAAAGATAAATTCAAACCTGATTTCATGATTAAAACGACTTAATAGATATTTATTTTAGTGTTTGATATTTAATTTAATTTGCGTAGTTCATTTTTTCATTTGTACTAATCACATTTTTTAGATTCAATGTTAGATTCAAAAATTAGATTCAAACTTTTTTTTTTTTTTTTTTTGATGGTCGAAACAAAACCGATGTGATAACAAAAATGGCCATCGGACGGCATTAATGGACAAACCAGCATAAAATGCTTCAGCCAAAGTCTGTCATCAAAGTGCTTTAGTTTTATTACCTCCCATATCTATCTTGAGCAGTTGTACTCACTACAAGAGTTCTTACACCTCCAAAAGCCACCATGCGTTCATTTTGTTTCATTTTGTCTTCTGAGGCAAAAGTAATTAATTTTATTATATAAGAAAAAGGCCCACAGTGGCTGTCTCCCACCGCAACAAATTCCATTTTTCTTTTTGATCTTTGACACATTGAACAAAAACAGTGCTTCATTCTCAAATGTTTTATTTGATATTCCAGTTTTGCGCATAAAACTTGCATCTTTAAATGGAAACTGCATTATTCACCTGTGTTTATCCATGCAGAAACCATTAAACGAGTGTGATCTTATAAATCTGGGTGTTTACATAGATAAATTGCTTACCTTGGGTCCACATGTAGACAGTGTTTGTTCTCGTGTCAAGCAGCGTTTGTATTTTTATGTAGCGTTTTTGGGGTAAAGCATAAAGTTATGATTTTATTTTACAAAGCTGTGATTGAAAGCATAATATGCTATGGATTTACTGTGTGGTATGGAAACATTACAGTTCAATCTAAAGCCAAGCTTGGACGTTTAGTGAAGACGGCAATGAGAATCATAGGGAAAAGGGAATATCGGTCCTTAGAATCTTTCTCTGAGCGATCAGTTCTTGATGAAGCTTCTTTTATTAGTTTATTTTGTGAGTACGAGTTACTGCCTTCCGGTAGATGATAAAGGATGCCTGTGTGCAGATGCAATCGTTTTAAGAAATCTTTTTTACCTACATCAATTGAATGTAGTTGATGAATGAATGTTTGTGTTGATTTATATTGTCTGTTTTGTTCAGTGTATGCAAATGTTGTCCAAGAAAAATTTCCCCATTGGGGACATTAAAGTGTATTAAGTAAGTAAGAAGTGAGTATTGACAGGAGCCTCTGAGCAAGGGCCCTCAGAAGTGTAGCACTGCCGCTTAACCTGTTTCTTCACTGTCCATTCCAGAGCTGCAGAATCAGGTGATTGCAGCAGAGAGCGAGATAGCCGGTAAGAACAAGGAGATCCAGAATCTCCACAGCAGCCTGAAGGACACGCTGATGTTCAAGGATCAGGAGCAGCAGAAGGTGTTGCAGCTCGAGCAGCAGGTCAGGCAGATGTTAGAGGCCTCACAGCGCTCCATGCAGCCCGATGACCAGCTGCAAGAGAAAATCCAGGTGTCTCTTCTAGGCACTATACCAAAGACTATAGAATACATAAGACATGTCACTCGTATAGTTTTGAATGGGGAAAAGTATAACGGTCAATATGACGAATAAAGCCATTGGTGTCGTGATCTCGTTCCTGTCGAGTACAACCTGATAAAAATGCAGATGTTGTTTTATTTGAATGTTTAGAAACAAAACTTATGAGACAGTTATTTTTTTGACAGTATTAGTGATTCCAAATATGTTATGTAATCGTAAGCTTGGCGAATAGTTTTGGAAAATTTGACGTTTCCCCATTCAAACAGAATGACCGAGAGGCGTTTCAAAGATGGCCGCAGAGTTAAATGACTTGCCTTAAAGGGACTTTGGCTATACACTCCTCAGACTCTACAGAAGCATGTCCGCTAGTTATTTCACTGCTGATCATTATGTCGCCTTTTGCAGGATCTTCTCAACGAAAACAAAACGCTGAAGGTTCAGATTGATAATCTTCAGACTCAACTCAACACTCAGGTATGTGTGTGGGCTGGTAGATGCGGGTGAATCTGCCTCTGCTTGTTGGTGGACATAATTATTTTTTTGTTCTTCCTTTTAGGCTACGACAGTATCACATTTCGAGGAGCTTCAAAAACTGTAAGTCATAAGCACAAAGCGCTCTTGTTTTAGCATTTTTTCTGTGTGAAACCTTAAGGCCTGTTTCACACTGCATATATAGTTGCTGGTTAGATAACAGTGTTCAAACTGACCACGCGTAACAGAGGAATTGCTGCAGGAAATATTGAAGATGCAGATCTGTTTGTTGATAAGTGTTGAAACTACTAGGGTTATCATGGTACCAAAATTTCAGTATTCTTTAGCAATAACTAACATACAGTTCTTAATACGAATTTCTGTAGCACAGAAAACAAAACAAAAAATGCTAATTAAACAACATTTATTATATTAAGTGAAACTGCTGTCAAATTATCAATTATGGGAGAGGGAACACTTCACAGGAATTTAAATTGTAATCTTTGTAATTCTTTAAAATCTGAGGTAAATTATTATCTATTGTTGTTCACTATTAAAGTCATGCAAAATGATATTCAAGCTAAAAGCATAGGTTACACTTTAAAATAATGGTCCATTAGTTCATGTGTTTACTAAAATGAACAAATAATTAGTAATACATTTATTATATCTTTGTTAATGTTAAATTAAATAACATTAGTTCAAGTTAACTAGTGCATTAAGTGCATTAGCTAATTAACTAGTGCATTAAGTGCATTAGCTAATGTTAACAAGCACAACTTTGAATTTTAATAATGCATTAGTTAATGTTGAACTATGATTATTAAATGCTTTCCAAGATTATTCATACTTAATGTTAGGAAATACATTAACTAATGCAGTGTTTCTCAACCGCGTTCCTGGAGGACCATCAACACTGCATGTTTTGGATGTTTCCTTTGTCTGTCGCACCCATTACAGCTCTTTCAGTTTCTGCTAATGAACTAATGATCTGAATCAGGTGTATTTGGTCAAGGAGCAGGGAAATGTGCAGAGCTGGTGCTCCTCCAGGAACGTGGTTGAGAAACACTGAACTAATGGACCATCATTCTAAAATGTTACCAAAACTTTTTTATATTATGTTATTTAGCATATTTTATATTATGTTGAATGAATAAAGGAAATAAATGAATAAGGAATTTGATATTTGTCTTAAAGTGGGAACCCTGTCTATCTTCCTGTCTATCTTCCTAAGAGGTACCATTGTTAACTACCATTGTTTGATGCAGTTACGTGACAGACAACCAAACAGCAATAGAATAGCAATAAAAATTCAAATAACTTAAACAGTTTGAAGCTACGTTTAGTGGTTTCCACTTAATATAGATTAATTGTGATTTTAATGTAAAACATTCTTGCACATAAAACATATTTAAATAAGATGCCCATTTTTCAAATAAACTTGACAAAGCAGTGCTTCCCACACATTCCCAGACTTTACTTGGGCGGGCCTCCCAGGTATATTTGGTGGTGACGCATGAATAATACTATTATTATCATCCTTTTACACTTTTTTGTATCCGTCCAAGAAAGCCAAACATTCGTGATCGATTAACCAGTGGAAATGCATTCCTTTTCACAGCTGACTGCTAGCACGCACAGCCGCGAGAGAAGCATTAAATGATTAATCACTCAATAAACAACTCAGATAAACTTTACTATATACTCGGAGAGAACAAAATATACTGTCTGCAAAATATTTGTATTATAGGAAATGTGAAAAATTCCTTGCTCTGTTAAACATCATTTGGGAAATATTTGAAAATTGCAATAAGGGCTAATAATTTTGACTTCAACTGTACCTTCTCTTTTATGCGTCTCTCTTTAGTCTGGCTGAGAAAGAGCTGCAGAGGAAGAGTCTAGAAGATTCCCTTAATGCCGAGAGGAGCAGCGGCGCCAGCAGGGAGACCAACATGCAGGTGAGTGTCTCCAGCATCGCTCTAGATCACTTCACTCATGCTGAAGCTTGATGTTATAATGAACTAATGGCTGTTTCTGCCCTCTGCAGGCCATGCACAATGAGAACCACACACTGAAGGCTGAGCTCCAGAATCTGCAGGCACAGATTTCTGAGAAGGTACAGTTCCGGTAGCTTTCCTATAGTTATTCATGGAATGCAAATATTAACTCACACTAAGGTTTGTTTGTTTGTTTTCTCTTTCCACAGGTTGTATCTGTGGATCAACTTCAGCAGAGGTGAGTGCTTTAATACTAGGTTGAAGCATACATACAGAGTTAAAGTAATTCAACTCTAAATTAAATTATTGCATTTTTTTTTGTTTTGTTTTTAATAATTCCCAAGTGCTGTTTAACATAGAGAAGATTTTTCTATTATTTTTAAACATAATAGTTTTAAGTACTAATTTGTTTTGTGGGCGGCACAGTGGCTCAGAGGTTAGCACTGTGGCCTCACAGCAAGAAGGTCACTTGTTTGAGTCCTGGCTGGGCCAGTTGACATTTCTGGGTGTAGTTTGCATGTTCTCCCTTTGTTACAGTGGGTTTCCTCCGGGTGCTCCAGTTTCCCCCTACAATCCAAAGACATACGCTATAAGTGAATTGGGTAAACTAAATTGGCCGTAATGTATGAGTTTGTGTGAATGCGAGAGTGTATGGGTGTTTCCCAGTACTAGGTTGCAGCTGGAAAGGCATCCGCTGTGTAAAACATATGTCGGAATAGTTGGCGGTTCATTCCACTGTGGTGACCTCTGAAATAGAGGCTAAGTCGAAGGAAAATGAATGAATGAATGAATGAATTTCTTTTGTCTTTGTCATGATGACAGCGCATAATATTTTTCGAGTTATTTTGCAAGAAAGTAGTATTCACATTAAAGTGCAATTTAAAGGTTTAACTAGGTTAATTATATTAAATAGGCAAGTTATGTTAGTCATTAGGCCAAGTCGTTGGACAACAGTGGTTTGTTCTGTAGCCAGTTGAAAAGAAAGAAACATTTTTTAGGGGGCTAACAATATTGATCTCAAATTGTTTAAATTGTTTTATTCCAGCCAAATTAAAAGAAATATGTCTTTCTCCAGGCAAAAATACTGTGAAAAGTTCTTTGCTCTGTAACGAAACACTTCTTTTAAAGTGCTTTGTATCGCAATTTTTTGGAAGAATAAAAATTGCACAGGGAGCTAATAATTTTTTTTCCCTTTAACTGTTTGAAAACAATAAAATTAGTATTACAGCTTGATTTAGAGTTTCTCATGGGTGTCTGTTTTGTTTATTCTTGTTTAGCAAAACATATGCTGTTATATTTTACTGTGATTTTGTGGGGGAAACCGGAGCACCCGGAGGAAACCCACGTGAACACTGGGAGAACATGCAAACTCCACACAGAAATGCCAACTGGCCCAGCCGGGACTCGAACCAGCGACCTTCTTGCTGTGAGGCGACAGTGCTAACCACTGAGCCACCGTGCAGCCCATCAAAAATAATGTTATTGTATAATTATTAAATGATAAATGAATGTATTTAATAAGTAATAGTGAACTAAATATTGATATTGTATATAATTATAATATAAATTATATTTTGTTCAACACATTTTTGTTTTAGGACAACTTTGAAAGGTTTTTATCCACTTCAAATGTTGACCACTTTTGTTTGCATTGACTTGATTTTCTTTTTTGATTTATGCTGTGTTGTATTATGTGTCTGTAGTCTTCAAATACGAGACGAGAAGACTAGAACGGTGGAGAACTTGCTGGAGACCAGCCTCATTCAGGTGGCCAATAAGGAAGAGGATCTGAAGGTGAACAAGAATATAGTCTTACATTGATTTTAATCCTGTAGTTACTAATTTGTAGATTTTTTTTTTATATACATGTCTGCATGCATGTTCTGTATTTAACTGCGGTTAAATTACTCATTTTAATTAAGTTGCATGTATACAGTGGTTCCTCATTAATCACTGCAGTTATGTTTTAAAAAATAAACCACAATAGGTGAAATCCGTGAAGTAAATCAGCTTTATTTTTTACAATTATTATAGATGTTTAAGGCTGTAAAACCCTTCACTACACACTTTATACACTTTTCTCAGACAGGCATTAACATTTTTCCTGCAGTCACTGATCCACAAAGCTAAAGCAGATTCCATCCTCACAATGGTCTTATTGCGGAGAGTTACAACCCTTTGAAACGTATTGCTGCTGTCGTCCTTATGTTATTTCCCTCCTTTATGTAACAAACCGAAGATTAATTTATTTCGTAATGGCACCCTACAGCCACGTAACTTCCTGAAGTCCAACTTTTTGTGCAATGGTTAGCGTCTTCCTCCGCCTTTTGGGTCGATATTTGGGTCCGTCTTGTGTTGACAATGTGGGGTTTGTTGGGGTGAAAACTTGCAAACGTACACTGCTAGCGATCAAAGATTTATCTAAATTAGGCAAGCTGAACACATTCTGTACTGTACAGGAGACACGGCACGGAGGAGATTGATGAACAGTGGTCTACAGCCAATCAGGACCCAGAACACAATGTGCTAATTAGGATGCAGAACACAATGCATTGTAAAAAAAAGAAAAGAAAGAAAAAGCACGTCAAATTGCTTAAAAAAAATCCACGAAACTGTGAGGCCTTGAAAGGTGAACCGCGTTATAGCGAGGGACCACTGTATTTTAAGAAGGTTTTTGTTTTTTTTAACAGGTGGTAAGAAGTGAGTGTGAAGGTTTGAAACAGCAGCTGGAAGCAGTACAGAAACAGACAACAGAACAGGTAGAACAGAACACAGATGTGGAGGAGAGCATTTCATTATTTAATGCCTGCCAAAGCTGCCCACTCACGTTCTTCCTCATTCCTTCCACTACATTTTTTTTTCCCCAGACGGTGTCAGAAAAGGCATTAGAAGAGCTACAGCTAAAGTAAGTTACGTAATCATATCTAGAGTGTTTCATTTGTTGAGTTCTACAATAATGCCTTTTGCTGATGTTTGAAATGAAAACACTTACAGAAAAACAGCATAAAATAAAGGCAGAACTTGTGATCAATTGTTTTAACTTTGGCAGGATTCAAGAGAAGGATGAACAAATGCGATCGGTCGAGGGAAGTTTGCAGTTAGCAGTGAACAAAGAGTCCGAGAGGAAAAAGGTAGTGGAGGTGAGTGTCTTCTGCATGTACTGCTCATTTAGATACTTCATTGCTCTAGATCGGTGGTTCCCAACCTTTTTTTAACTCGCGGCCCACACAAACAAACACATGCATTTCCACGGCCCACTTGCGATTTGTGGTGGGCTGGTAACTTACAATCTTTATTGAATAAACTGCCAGTGATTTGAATAAACATCAAATGTACATAACAGGTCACCAAGCTCAGAAAGATTTTTCCCGCAATATCAAAGTTTTGTCCAGGTCTGTGTCTAGCAATGGCTATGTTTTCACCATGTAAAAACAGACACCCGTGTTGCTGCTTTTTCAAGTGAAAGGGCCTTAATAATTTGTCCTTGTTGCTTCTGTTAGTTAGATAAAACCAATTTACCTTCTTTTTACTAATTTACCAAAACTTATTTTAACATAAATCCATTTTGTGGGATTTTTAGGCATCCACAACCCGTGCAAACACCTTAACGGCTGCATCACAGTTTGCCTATCAAATCAGCTTCTGCGAGTCTCCTGCTTTTCCACTATTGTGCCGAATGGTTCTAAGAACAGCCAGGTATGGTTCCAGTTGTCCAGCCTAGAACAGCACGGCACGAATACAAGTCGTTCTAGGCCTGAATTCTAGTCTTGGGCAGAAAATCTTTCTAAACCGTTCTGGACTTGTAGCGCTCTTGTTTGCGTGACATCACCACTCTGTTGCCTGGCTACCAACTTTTCCATACCTGCTATTCAAGTAAATGTCAGGGAAAAAAGGAAGTAAACAGAAATATCTGATCCTTGTCCATATTGCTGTTTACATTACACTCACATTACCAATTCAACGACTGGCGCATTTGTATTGCAGTCCACAGAGTTTCGTTATCAGCACTGCAGTGGAAAATTAAACCATTTTCGTGCTGATGGGAGCGTATCAGCATGGAATGGAACGGTTAAACAAACAGAACCGTTCGGCCTGATAGTGGAAAAGTGGCTTATGTAAGATAAGCAGATATAACCGGCAGAGAACTGGAACACTGAACTTGTTGACAGCCATGTGTTCAGCAAAAAATATGTTTTAAATTAGCTGCTTGATATTAAACCAATCTGTGAAATCGAATTGTTAACGCATAGTACCAATTTATTACTTATTTCTCGTTATTTTATTAAACGTCAAATTATGACTACACATTTGCATATATAATAAAAAAATTTCTATTAATATCAGCTGGCGGTCCTCCTGCCATACCGTCATGGCCCACAAGTTGAAAGTCACTGATCTAGAATGTTGTTTGCTCATCCGTTAACATGACGTGTTAAAGACTGGTGTGTGCGTGTGTGTCCACAGGATCTACAGCAGCAGGTGGAGGTTTTAACCGCTGAGCTTGCCCATCTGAAAACTCAGGAGTCAAACTCAGACTTGAGCGCTAAACTCCAGGAGCTTCACGCTCAGTATGTTTCTCTCTCTTTATGTGCTGTTTTACTTGTCAGTCAATTCCAGATGGAAAAATACAGAGCAAAATCTTTTTTAAAGCACTGTTATTTTGGCTGGAATCTCAACAGTCCTCAACATGTGGACTTCTTCACATTATGAAAAAAAAGTGGGATTCTTGCCATTAATTTTGCCATATAATCAGAATGCAAAGGTAGGAGATGGGGATTAACTAAATAAAGCTCTCAATGATATTGTAATAATATTTTATGTATTTTACAAAGCACAAACAATGCTATTTTGGCTTGCCTGTCAAAGTTCATGCAGTAATGAGCCAAAGTTAGCAAATTCTTATTATTATGTTAAGAAATATATTACAACTATATTATTTTTTATTTCATTTATGCAAGTTCTGTTGTGCAGCTCCTTATTTGTCCAAAATATGCAGGATTTTGTTAGAGACCGTTATATTTATGTGAATGTGTTTTAAAATATTGATTAAGTTTTCTGAATTCACTTCAATAAACATATAATTTGAGACACGTCTCTCAATTAGAAGGGGCACTTTAGGTTGTAAATAAAGCAAGTTTATTGTATTGTACAAATATTATTTAAGAGCTTGATTAAATCAGTAATTTGAAGATGAATTCACTGTATGAATTCTGCAGTTCAATAATGCATCTGTACGTTATAGGTTAACAGCCAAAGATCAGGATGTTGAAAGACTCCAGAGAGAATTGGAGAAAGAAAGGCAACAAAAGCAGGTGAGAATGCTTAACAAACTGAAATCTGGTGTCAAAGAAAAACTACAACAACCTACTAATGAAAACTTTAGGTGTACATTTGCATTGATGCAGCCATTTGTGTCTCCCTTTTCCCCAAGCAAACCGTTTCAGCAGCTCCCAGTCCGGAATTATTAACAGCGTAAGAATCACGTTCTTTAATTTACAGTTTGTGTTGTTGATCTCAAACATCTTCCAGTATAATGTAGGCTTATTATCCTCACATAATGTACACATCTGTCCTTAGGCTGGCAGAGAAGGATAAGCGGTTATCTGAGGTTCAGGAAGAGCTGCTTGAGTTGAGGGAATCAGTGGAGCTTCATCGGAAGAAGAACAATGTAAGTTGAAAGAGGTGTTCTTGCCAAGCAGCTTTTTTCCTGTAAAAAAAAATGGGTAGCATCCAAGCTTTAGCTTTTCCTGAAGAGAATGTAAAACCTGACCACATGCTGTGTGTTTGTAAACCTTTGAGAAGTGAATCCCTTACAAACATTCTTGGATATTTTGCGTGTGTAAAGCCTAGTTCACACTACAGGATTTTAAGCCGACAGATTGGGCTTTGATCGTGAAAAAATCTGCAAGTGCTCATCTTTGTGTAAACTACGCATCAAAAAGGCTCGCTGACAAAAATCCAATATCTAGCATGCTAAATATTCCAACCCCACGTGGAATCAGATGTAGTGACAAGCTACAGTCAATGAGAGAGCAAGTTGTGAGCTCACTGGCCATTGTGTTCATGAGCTCAACATCTGTGATCAACATCATAATAATCAACGTCAGTGTCTGTGATTGGCCAGAATGGTCATCGATGCACTCACCTCATCCTGCATTTACACGAACATGATAGCATACACTGTAAAACATGCTGGGTTCCACACAATTCCTTCATGTTCTCCTAACTCAAATTAAGTATACTGAATCGTTTTTACAAATTTGTGTAAGTGGATTGCACATAAATCAATTAAGTTGTGCTAAAAAAACTGATTATTTATTTCAAATGAGCTGAATCAACAGTTTGAACAAGCGTCAAAAATGTGTGTATTAAAGCCACATCTATTAGCTGAACTTTGCAGATATACAAGCAATCGATCCGCTGACAGATCAGCTGATTGACGAGGATTTCAAACGCTCCCTTAAATGCTCCAAGAGAGATTTTAAACGCTATGTGTCAGTGATGTCATCACACAAGCAGCCAATAGTGTTCTTCTCTTTCGGATGGCTGCGTCCTGAACATTTCATTGGCTGTGGTTTGGGGGCTGGACAGAGTTGTTGGGTGACAGTTGTTGTCATATCGTGTAGTGTGTGACCCATGTGGATCGTTTATGTAGTGTGAAATACCAGTGATTTAAAGACACAAAAGCAAGTTATGCAGTCTGAACAGCACGCTGGTCTTTCAATGTCTTAAGTCATGCAGTGTGAACTAGGCTTTAGTTATAATTATGACTTGCAAAGAGATTTAGTGCAAGTTTCTGGATCAAAAGTGGGCCAGTATGTCATTTAAAGAGATGGTCCACCCAAAAATGAACATTTGCTGTTAACTTACTCATTTCATCCAAAAAATAGGTGTCTGTTTTTTTTTTTCAGTAGAACTTAAAACAGGATTTTTAGCTGGGTTTGTACAGTCCGTTTCAATGAGTGGATCTCAACCAGAAGGTCGTAGTAGCAAATTAAAGCCTGAGTTATACTTCTGCGTTGAGTGATCGCTGTACCCCTATGGTGGACATCTTGCATGTAGCTGAATATAAGCATTTATAATTTTGCATTCTGCTCTGCAATTACACTTTCAAAACACTAGTAGGCAGTGGGGCTTCTATGTTCTACTGTCAAGTTTCTTTGGTCGTGTTTTGGGTTTTTGTCGGAAATGCGTGAGATGGTACATTAGAAGTAGCTCAAACTCGCACTCATTCAAGGAAGTAAGAGGCGGGAACCACTGAACGCAGCTTTAATCATAAAGTAAACTTAAAACAAAAATATCCATCTTGAGCTTCTCCATGATACTCAACACTTGTTAAACACTCGCGCCACCAGGCTATCTCTGCTCCCTTTGCCTTGCCCACACTTGTTACCACTACCAAGCTGACCAATCACAGATCTTGTGCTCCGTGTCATCGAACGTGTAGTTACATATTTTTTTTAGAGGTGCGCATTTATGCAGAAGGCTATGCAACTGTGTGAAGGCTACGCCAGACCTACCGCATGCACTTGACGCAGAAGTATAAATAAGGCAACGTCAAGACAATGATTTAATTTTTTAAAAGTAAGTATTAAAATAAAGTTAGATTACTAACTTATGTATATATGAAAAGGCCTTAAATTTGAAAACCTTTTTATACGTTAATGAGAATGTATTATAATTATTGTCATACTCTTAAAAGAATTGTTGTACATTGTTGTGGTCAATGAGTCGGAAAGGTTGAGAACCGCTGGTTTAGATGGTCTTGTGTGTACTCATTATTGTTTATGAATTAATTTTAGTTTATTCGTTAATTTAAAATTTGCTTTGACGTAATTGGCTTCCTTTGTTTGCTCCACCGCTTATTAGCTGAACATTTTTCATGATACATTTTCATTTTGAATTATTTTTTTCTTCTTCTTCTTGGATTCCTGGATGGTTTTGCTCTTTTTATTTGCACCTGAATGTTTTGCGCACAAATAACAAACACTGAAAATGGTAGGGCTGTTTCTTTTAGCCAAAATATTGATTCAAAACAGTGGTACATGGAAGTGCCTTGGCTGCGCCTTGAACTTCATTCATGGGACAATCATTTGTTTGGCGGGACTGTAGGCTGAACTGAAAGTGGTGTTTCTCTGAAACTGACTAGGAGCTACGGGAGAAAAACTGGAGCGCTATGGAGGCGCTGTCAGCCACCGAGACCATACTTCAGGGAAAACTCATCAAGAGCGCCAAGGTTCGCACCACAACTCCCAAACTACTTCACTCTAGAGTCAAATCAAAGCATCTCCAATAAGCCTCTGCCATTTATTGACCAGTGAAGTTCTCATTCCTCCTTAACTTCCTCATGAACGGCTGCATACTCATTTCATAACTCTCAACCGCTCAGCTGCATGCTACTAATGCGCTGTTACATGCTGACAACAGTCAGAAGCTTCAAACTTGCAAACGAATGTGCTTTAAATTTGCTTGTATATTTTGGCCGAAGGTTGCTGTTTGCTTTATTTTAAAAATTGTCTTAAGTTTTAAAACAAGACCAGTGAAATGAGTGTGTGGCTATTTTGATTTTATTTTATTCCCTTTTTCTTCTTAAATTAGCATTCAGTTTATGTCCATTGTGTCATTTGATCATTCATTAGTGATTTGCCCTTTCTTGATTTCCTCTTTCCCAGCATGCTAATCACCTCCTGATTTCCACTATTCGGTCTGCACCAATGTTTATCGCTCCAAATGTCTGTTTTTATAATGACAAAAGGAGATCAGGAAGAACATTTAAATGGGAAGCCAGACAAAATGACTTTCTCGAAGATGCACATTTTGCAAAGCTAGTCAGGTCACATCCATCCTGTTCGTTCCCTTTCCCTGCACCTTTTATGGTCTCTCCATCTCTCTCTCCTCCTGACAAGGTGGGATGATTAGTGTTGCCTACAATATCTATACTTTGATACATGTTGATATTAGATTTTAAAACAATATAGTTTTTACACTGTATTGAATCTAGGGCTCCCCCTAATAGTCAACTAACCATTAGATGAAGAGAAAAGGCTTGGTCGACCTTTTCTTTTTAATCCACAGGATATGGTGAAGTGAATCATGCTGTCGATGATAAACATATTGTTAACAGCTGGTCTGTGTGCTAACAGTGCATTCAACTCAAACAGTAACTTTACATGACATCGCAATCTATTGTTACACTAGAAAAATGGGTGCTATTTAAGTATCTGTGAGAATTGAGAATGAAAGATGGAGGCTCTGGTGCAGTCACTTCGACTTTTTAGGGATTTTTGGGGATTTAGTTAACCCAAAAATAAAAATTCTATTAATAATTGCTCACACTTGTCTTTACAATCCCCCTGAGATCTTCATTCATCTTCGGAACACGTATTAAGATATTTTAGGTGAAATCCGAGAGCTCCCTCATCCTCCATAGTTGGCAATGCTACAAATTCCAGAAAATTACCAGAAACATCCTCAAAACACACCATATGCCTTCTGTGGTTCAATCAGAACAATATCGAACTACGAGAACATGTTTGTGCGCACATACAACAAAAACAATGACTTTATTCTAGTTTTTTTTGTCTCGGTGTCAGTATAGGGCGCATTGAGTGTGTTGTGCTCTTTATGCGTGTCGAACTGCAGACATACAGTAATCAACATTTTGAAGTGGATCAAATCCTTTCAAAAGAGTTGTCCTAACTATCTAAACGTAGCGAGGCATTTGAGTTAACGTCTACATCATGGCATAGAGTAACTACAGTAGTGGCTCTATAAATGTTCCTGAAGCTATAACTAACCCCGCTTGCATCATGAGTAATTCTGCAGTTCAGCTTGCGATCTTTAGTCACATGAACAACATGTACTGTGTGGTTTGTGTCGACATCTGGTTTTGGTCATGTCCAGCTGTAAAAACCCCAGCCCTGCACCTGCTCTACAAATTCAGTGTTTAGCAGAGTGCTTTTCTTTTCTTCTCATACTTTTTTGTTTTGATTTATTAAAGATGTTCCAGAAAATACAAAAGGGTTATTATTTGGATAACATGCATTGATTAAAGACATGCATTGATTAAAAAGGTTGGATCAAACATTATAAAAACATTTTAAAACAAAATATCTTTCTTAGGAATAACACGCCCTCATGAATAACAAATTAACTCTATTTGTTTTATTAATGTGCATTGTCTTATGAAATATCTTAATATCTTCTGAAAAAAAGCCATTGGTGCACCATATTAAAACAAAAAAAAGTATTCTAAGTGGATCAGTTCTGTTATGTAACAATGCTTTGTTTTTGTTTCACATTGATTAGCTCCCAATATATAAAATCTGTTTACTAATCTTTCTTTTGGGTAACGTTTTTGATTTGATATTATGAAAAATGTCTCATGTCAGTAGTATATTACCAGAATTCTTCATCTAAATCTAAATTCTGTTTCACACAAGACTGAAGAACATAAAGTTGAATCTATTATAATGGGTTAACAGTCTTGTTGTATACCCAGTCTTCCTGATATCCTAATAAAAAAGACTGAAAAATACTAGGCTTTATTAAATTTTTGCTAAATATAATTTTTTTAACAATCTGGTTTTTTATTCAATAAAAAGCAGTGTATTAGAATGCGATATCTATCTATCTGTAAGTGCAATAATCAAATCACAAAGCTGTTATTATATAAACATATAATCTGTTATCAAGATTTGTAACTGACTTTGTAAAATTGTTAATATTTAAGCTAAAAAAAAAAAAACAACAAACAGCAACTATAGCTGTTTCATTTCAGAGGCTGCATCCTCCGAAGGATGTAGACTTCCAAGGTGAGTTCTTTGAAGTCCACAGAAGCCGAACTGAGCTTTTTGAAATAAGACGATCTAGCCTATAGAGGGCGGATCTCGTCACCTTGCAACCGTAACAGCTGCCGTTAATAAGCCGTAAAAAAAGTGTGATGTATTTTTCTCTAAGTGAATTTAAAACTTTATTATATTAAATTAATATATACTATATATTAAGCGATCTGAAGGAAAAGTTTCAAAAGCTGCAAATATATTTCCTTTTATACATTTTTATGTGTACATGTATGGAAACTGTCTATAATAATTTTTTTATAAGACATTTCGTACTCTTTTTGTTTTTCTTTTTTTACATGTGTTTAGATATCCAAGTAAAAAAAAACCTAATTCATACATTTAATCCGGAGTTTTCTTTTAAAAACGTCCTGCCGTTATCAGCACGCAATGAATCTTGGGACGTTTGAGGTCACAAAGGATCCACCACTTGGATCCTTAATTACCTGGTAAACAAAGGATGCATTTTGAGGCTGCATTTGAAGGAGCCTTAGAATTGTTTTTAAATGAGACTTCGTTGAAATGAGTCTTCGTTGCTGCGTGATGACGCAGCGCCCTTTGAATGCATCCTTCGGAGGATGCAGCCTCTTAAATGAGACACACCTTATATTAGAAAATGGTTTCATATCAGAACTAAATACTTATTTTTGGAATATTTGGTTTAAAATAATAATTACAATTAAATATGCGAGCTCATTTGTTTTGTTTTTTTGTTTTACGTACAATACATACAATTTTCTCCAACCATTTCCAAATGTGGCAAATTGCCCTGGAACTGTATCACACCATTTAAGTTCATATTTCCACATGTAATTAGAAAACGTGACTTTAACAGCTAATCCTGATTTCTATTTTGTTTAGCACAAGCTGTTTAAAGCAGAAATAATTTTTCCTTTTTTACTCTTATGTATCGTGTTCTACAGTTGACTAGTTCATTGTCAACTCAAAATATCCTGATTGCTGTCTTGTAATGCTGGGTTTTACATGTAGGTTTCCTATTTGTACGTGTTGTTGAGGATAGAGGTTTAAAAAAAAAAAAAAGTTGTGGTGAAGTAGACTTGTGCACACCAAGCAAATATTTGTTTTTGATGACAGAGAAATATTTGCTATTTGAATTTTTATATTATTATTATTAGTAGTAGTAGTAGTAGTAGTACTTGTATGTTTGTTACAGTGATTTCAATATAAATAAAAAGTGTTTAGGAATACTTTTGATTTGGGGTTAAAGGCTTGTAGTGTGACTGAGTAAAATTAATAAATGAATTTTGTTTTAGTATTTATTTGAATCTCACTTTTTGGTGGGGAAGCAAGCACTACTGGCTTTACTGATCTTGGCACAGTTGTTGTGGTGTGGATTATGCAGTGATTTTCAAACTAACAAGGGAGCATTTTAAGCTGTGTGCTTGATTTGGAGTGTATGTGTTTTTCCACAGGAGCATCAGACTGTGCTGGAGTCAGTGGAGGCAGAATGCAGAGCATTCCTGCACAGACTCCTGCCGCGCGTACCGCTGCCCAGTGACCAGGTGCATATCGGGAATCACATCTGTGCAGAAACAACTACAATGTGTTTAAAGTCAGTGTAATTCATTGTTGAGTGCGTGCAGTATCAATTCATGTAAGTTTTCAATCTGATTGTCCAGAACCACCAGCAGTGGCTGCAGAAGTTCGAGGCGTCTGTGAGAGAGAGCTCGACTGGAGAGGCGTCCTCGGGAGATGCTCAGGTACAGATCCAGGGTCAGTCATTAGGCCACATTTACACTGCATGGCTCAATTGAATAAATTCCGTAACCCACAGTAGGACAAATAAGCACATGGACTTTGATGTTGTTGGGTGGGTTTCAGGCCTATGTGGAAATAAAACCGATTGGATACAAGTATTTGCATCTGCCATATGAGCAAGCAGGTCAGAAATGAACCTGTCAGTGCAAGTCGTGTGTCATTTGCAGAAGCGGCCGATGTATTGCTACTTGATTGATAGACGCAAAAAGGTCTCCTTTGTCCCCCAATGTTTTGCTGACCTTATGCCTCGTTTCCACTGAGTGGTACGGTTCAGTTCGGTACGGTATGGGTCACCTTTATCAGGCTTGTGTCTTCACTGCCAAATTGTACCAATGGTACCATTTTGGTGGGTGTGGTGTGCGACAGAAAGTTGCAGTCGACATCATTCTCGCTTGAGGAAATGTCAAGCTATCCGGGTCGTTCACATATCATATACAAAACAGATTCTTTATATACATAACTCCTTGTGCATAAACGTTAATAACTAACCTTTCTATTAACATGATTTGATTATAGCTGCAAATCAATGATAATGCGAAATAGCCTACTGTAGCGTCTGCGATTATATAAAATAAAAAAAACATATGAACACATACAGAGCCTTATAGTCTCTGAAATGTTACCATTTACCAAAAAAAAAAAAAAAAACCTACATTTAGGCCTTATTTGTATTCATAAATGATACGAAACGTATACAGTCAGTACAAACCTCTCATTTTTATTCTTCACCAGCACATGTAACGTTAACATCTTGTTAAGTAATTCCGTCATTCTGAGTTCATAATAGTACAAAAAAGGGGATGATAATAGTTAAACAAGGCAGTTTGTTAATGTTTTAGGTTGCTGAAAGAATCATTTGCTCCTTTGTTTTTTCGGGCTTTTCATTGTTTTTTCACACTTCACGCTCGCGTTTGTCTGTTTCTGAAAGGATGTCAGAAGCACTTCAGTAATCACGCGCACGTTATTATCATCAGCTCGAGTTTGTTATTTCAAATATAGAAGCTCAGCGAGCTAACCCGAGCTCTCTGGAAAAAGTGAAACCGCTCATGCTTTTAGACAGCCTCGTAAACAACAACACAACACACGGCAGATTCTGCTCGCTAGTGACGTTTCTCTGTAAACCAATAGCGTTCAGCTGCGCGTCTTGCTCCAACTTTTGGTACCCTTTTGTTGCCCGAGGTACTCTTTGGAAAGGGTACCCAAAAAGTGGTACAGTACGGTTCGCTTTTTGCTACATTTGACAGTGGAAACAGACATAAAAGCGTACCGTTCCGTACCACTTAGTGGAAACGGGCCAATAAAGCAACACTGTACAAGGGTTTTGGTCCGGTTCTCAAAGGAGTGTGTTGCTTGGTATTAAGACACAGCCATTCTACATGCTGTCACCATCACTATTAAGATGTTAAAATATTGTATGAAGTCTTTTTGGGCTCTATTTCTGTAAATAAATGTTGCGATGTAAATGTGTAATTCAGGGTTCACACCAAAGTTGAATTGAAGCATTTGCGTGGTTAAATAACGTACATCAGTGCTGCCGAAGATGCTGATATTTATCGCGCAAGTTAAAAAATTTGGGAACATTGTAACTACAACGCTGACTGTAATTCCATCCATGCGCACAGACTGAGACCAACATTATTTACTATACTTCCTCCAAACCACGAGCTTACAAAACAACTAACTTTAAATAATGACAACAAGAGCAATATTTGCACAGCTATAACAACACACGTTACATTCAACACGTTTGTAATAGTGTTGGCAAAAATATCAGCTTTGGTTCCAATCGATACTGAAATTTTGAAAATGTCCATTTCCTGCTAACATCTGAGTTAACACCGCTGATTGGCCATTGTGTTCACGTGCTCAACAGAAATGACTGTGATTGGCCATGAAGGTCATCAGTTCACCACTTTTCACCGCTGTTCACCAAGTGCAAACACAGACACAGGGACACTAGAGCATTTCAAAGCCGTGTCGATCCGTCAGCAGATCGCTCATATGCCAGACCAGGTGACCGACACGACTTTGAAATGCTCCAGTGTCCGTATAAGTGGTGTTTAATAGCACGCTCAGCAGCACTCAAATGTTAGCGGGAAATGGACGTTTTTTTAAATTTCAGTATCGATTGTTACAGAACTCTATACTTTTGACACTCGTTTGCAACAATCTTACTAATGATGGACAGTGAAAGTCCTTATATTGTCAGCGATGTTGGTACACAAAAGGTTTTCTTTTTTTAAATCTTTTTATGTAACCACGCATGTGCACCTGCATGCCTGTTTTGGGCAAATTCTACTTCCACTGGTACCAGAGCAGCCTCCTGCCTTAACTTTGCGTGATCACAGTTGTTCACACATCCCCATTCATCCCCTGACAGTGAACTTCTTCACAACGTTCATCCCATATTTTACTGGTAGCCTACAGCTAACTTTAAGATGAAATGGTGTTGTATGCAAATCTTAAAACCAACGCCATGGCAGAGCCAGCAAAGAAACAAATGAGGGTTTTGTCAGAGGAAGAAAAGTAATCGAACATGATACCTAACACGAATCATCAGTCAGGCTTACACTTGGCTCACTTCATGTTTGATTTGGTTTATTCAAACAAAGAGTCTGTTAATTTACAGCCTTATCAATGTATATAGTATAAATGTATATAATTGTAATAATTATATGTAATAATTAAAGATTGAAAAAGCACAAACAATGAGTTTGATTCACTAACCATCATGATTCATCAAAATTTTTGTGCTAAAATGTATTCTAAATGTTTTCATTTCATTTCAAAATATATACAATTAAGAGGTCCAAACAACAACAATCTGCTCTATCCTTATATGATGGATGATGTGTTTGGAGGCATAGCAGCATGAATGGCTGTTCAGGCCCCGATCCCACAGAATGCTTTTTTTAAATTTTTTTTTTTTTTTTTTTTTTTAGGCGAGGCACCTTTTTAAAAGAGGTTTTTTTTTATTGGTATCAAGTGTTTTGCACGGTGTTTATGTGTCCAGCATGCATCTCGTGTTCGCCTGAGCACCTGAGCATCAAGACTGTTTATAAAAAGCATCATAAAAAGCACAGTGATCTTTCTTTCTAAAGTCAATAAAAATGCAATGTGTTTCGCTTCATGTTTACAGAACTGAAAACATGTTCTACATCCAACATCAAAATCTTGATTACCCTTAAAGATCTTTTTCTTTTGTTTCGATTCCGTAATTGTCTCTTCCTAATTTATAATTTGTCGTCTTATAATTTTCTCTGGACAAGTGCCGCTTTGTGGAAAGCCCTTATATGGAGATGTTTTGGCCGTGTATTATGCAAATTACTAACCTTGTTCACGCTGATGCTAATTTAGAACAGAGCCGAACACTCTGAATTCACTAACAGAAGAACGAGAACTCATGCGCGTACGTACGTGTTATGAATTAGATGGAAAGTTTTTGTGAGAAGTTCAAATGTGCGTAATAATATGAAAAACATACGCAATTATTAGTGAATGAGACCCAATGTTCTTTAAAGAAGCAAAACATTGTATAATCATTTCATCTTCGCTCATTGTGTCCATTGATTATCACACAATTTTTATTCTTTTTTTTTTATTATTTACAAGTATGTCTACCTTGGGTTATTTTGCAGAGTACAGTGTAAATGTAGGTATCTTTTAAAGCAGGTCATCAAATTATCGGATGCAGTCACACAATTAAAAAAAGGCATCAAGATTTGCAGTGTAAATAAGGCCTTATAATCAACAATTCCACCACTTTGTGAATCAAGTGGATTCATCAACATTTTGCACACTTTATAAAGACATCTTTCCATCCATATCCATTTTCCTACAGGCTTTAGCAGAAAAGTTGAAGGAGGCTGAGGAGGCCCAGAAGGTTCTAAAGAAAGACTGCGAGACGTACAAGAAAGTGTTAGCGGAGACGGTGAGTTTTACAAGCTAGACTCTGTGACTCTTGGCCGTCTGTGTGCAGTGCAGTGATAAGTGATTGTGTGATGGAGGGTTTTGTTGGTGTTTGGTTCGCAGGAAGGGATCCTGCAGAGGCTACAGAGCAGCGTGGAGCATGAGGAGACGCGCTGGAGGGAGAAGCTGGCGCTCTCACAGGCTGAGCTCAAAGAGGTTTAGATCAACTACTACATCCTCATATCTACACCAATCCTTTGAACAATTACTAGACAGGTTTTTATTTTTGGCTTGTATAGACAACTTAAAAGTCTTTATATTTGGAAGCCAAAAACTAGTATAAAAGTTGATAAATACAAATCTTAATATGAATAATACTTAGTTTTCCATCCAATAATATAAAGATAACATTAAACATGATCATTTATTGGCCAATAGTGATATGGCTACTTGTATATCTTGCACCACTGCCTGCAATGCATCATGTAAAAGGAATTATGTAGTGTTAGATTTTGTTGTATTTGGCTTAACCATTCTTGGGTGGCTCGCAAATGTATTAGATTACTCTAATACATAAAATAAGTAAGCTGACCAAAGTTCTTACGGGGAGAAGACTTTATTGAAGACAGTGAATAGTACAGTTCCTCAGCAGCGATGTAAACCCGTCGTTCTTCAAGTAACTTAACCCAAAGTACTGTCTGTGAGACAGTACCTTATACTAGCTACAAACAAACCATTCTGTGTTTACTAAGCTTAGCAGGACCCTCTTATCAGCTGTTGTTTTGTTGATACCCATTGAGATTGTGAAAGGGTCACATCTATCGTAAAAGGGTCATTTAGTTCATACCTATCAGTTTGTATGGGGTTGAAGCAACGGTCACCCCAACATACAGAGAATTCATCACATCAGAGTTTATTCAGTGCAAATGCAACTGAACTAAAATGCAGTAAAATTAGTAAATCACTTATTAAATTCTGTAACTGACACAATAAATTGTCACTATAATGACTAATGTTTTGTCACATTTATACATTTGCATTATCATATAATAGCAAATCATATTAATTATTATTGAAACAAATTGTATATATTTGCTACAGTTAAAGTTTGTGGTCAGTAAATTTGTCTTGTTTTATTTCGTTTTTGAGAAATGTCTCTTGATAAAGTCTGCTTTAGTTTGATGTTGCAAAAGCTTCAATTTTGTAAATTATCATTAAAATTTTAAGTTTATTCATTTTCTGTTTCAGAGTATTCAAATACGTATTCTTTCTTATAATTGCACTGGTTGATGTTTTTAAAAAAGTAAAAAACGATTAGAAACGGACACAATTTCTTTTAGAGATTCTTTGAATTATTTTAGAGAGTTGTATTATTTTTATGCATCCTATTAAAATTAAAGTATGAACTGTTAACTAATAAAAAAAACATTGTTAAATTCAAGTATCTACAGCGGGGAAAATAAGTATTAAACAGGTCACCGTTTTTCTCAGAAAACATATTTCTAAAGGAGCCGTTGACTTGAAATTTTCCCCGGATGTTGGTAACAACCAAAAAAATCCATATATGCAATGAAAATAAATCTAATTAGTTTACAAATGAAGTTATGCATTAATAAAATGAAATGATGCAGGGAAAAAGTATTAAACACATGAAAAAAGGAAGGTGTAGAAAGGCAGTGAAAGCCTGCTGAAATCAACAGCTGAAATCTCTCAGTAGTTCTTCAGCAACCCTCTGCCCTTCGTCATTGTAAATTAATATTAGCTGCTTCAGTCCAACATCTACATTAGCAGGATGATGAAGATGAAACCAGGGTGAGAATGAAGAAATAATTATTAGTGTTGTGTTTAGATGACTCAGAGGGTAATTGCACTGGATCAGGAGGTGGACAGGCTGAGCTCAGATGCAGATGTGGAGAGTGTGAGTTTGCTTTGCAACGCATTGAATTTACACCTGAAATTCAAAAAAAGAACAAGAGCTGAGCTGAAGAATATATCTTTGAACACTACTTTACAATGTGTATGTTACAGCTAAGGAGAGACAAGCAGCAGCTGGAGTCTGAGCTGGAGCGAGCGGAGCATGAGAGCGCCACCTACGTCTCGGAGGTCAGAGAGGTAAGAGCAAGAACAACAAGAACACTCAGAGCCGTATTGCTTGCTCACTTCTGTTTCTCGGTATTTGTCTTAGTGTGTTGCTTGTCGTTTTTGAATGTCTAACACGTCCGATTTTAGCAGCTCAACTAAAATCTCTTTATAGCTCTGAGGATTGTCGTCTACTTGTCTGCCTGAGGGAATTTATGATTTACTTCTCATTATCTTCCCAATACTCTTTATAGAGGGCTTTTATTGTCTGGACTGAGGTCTTAATGGAACGTTCTGGGTTCAGTGTAATTAACTCTTGCAATTATGCCACAATGTTGTTGTTTGTTTTGGTCTTTTTTATCAATTCAATTGTTCAATTGTAGTGGAATTGGTTCTGTGGTATCCAAGTTGATTCTTTCTGAGCCCGTTGGCAGATATTTGTCATTTTAATCATAAACTCAGTTAATATTGGTCAGTTTCACTTAAAACAAGACTTCTTGTCACATGTCATTTTGCAGTGTGATCAGTATGGAGCCAGTCTCAATAATAATAATACATTTGAATTCATAAAATTCATAAATGCACAAAACAATTCGTAAATTCAAAACACAATTCATAAATCCACAACTCCAATTCGTAAATTCACAACACAATTCATAAATTAAAGTAAAAAAGTAAAAGTAAATTAAAGTAAAAAAGTAAAGTAAAAAGCAAAAATATTTCCCAAATGCACACACATATGCATCTTACAAAAATACATTTAAAATGTTTACACAATTATGTATATATGAAGTTCTTGGATGACTTTCCTCATGCATTTATGAATTATGTAAGATGTATTTATGAACCACTGAATGTGTGTGTGAAAATGCTCACACGAGCATGGAGTCCTTTGAATTTGTGTGCGGTATTTTTGAGACCTTCCTGGCAGGACAAAATTCGTACACATCTTTTTTGGAGGATATTCTGTTTAGCCAATCGCGGTGAGTTTTTAATCCACCAATCAAAACACTCCTTACTGAACAAACTCAAGAAGCTTCACAATTAGATTATTATTATTTTAGATAAAATTAATAGTTTTAGCAGTATTATTAGACATTTGTCAAAAATTAAATGAGCTGAGTAACGTTATATATCAGTAATATTGAGTACGATGATCTTGTCATTTGCGAACGGCTGGATTCAATGCAATCAGTAGCAAATCTTACTGAACGAATCACTAATTCAAATGAATCGGTTAAATGAAAGACTCGTTTAGCAATACAATTACTTGCTGCTACCTGCTGGCATTTTTAGAATATTATTTTGCTGATCTCCCCTGTGATCAGAATATATGTTTGACTTGAATTCCATGAAATTTTTTTATTTCCGCTTTAATTATGTAAATGCATTTATTATCTAATTCACTTTTAGATGCAGATACTTTACCACTTATGCAGCACAATAATGTTATAGAAGTAGAAGCGATTCATTCATATCAATCAAAGTTCTCCATATTTCTTCTATATAAGTATTTTAGTCTGAGAGCAGAGCATTGATGTATTTTATTTCCTTCAAAATATTCGATACGGTTTCTTAAAAAAAGATTTACTTTTAAACGTGCACAAAGTCAGTTGATGATGCAAGCAGATGAGCTCACAGTATAAAGCTGATTACACTAAATTTAGGCATGTTTAATGAGATGTTTTCCATGGTGCATATTCTGCTTGTCTGTATATAGTGCATTTTATTTATATATATTACATTTACATGTTGTCATTTAGCAGATGCTTTTGTCCAAAGCGACTTACAATTGAGGCATTCAACTATTCAACAAGAAGATGCAATACACATAAGAAGTGCTAATTGTACAAAGGAACTGTTAGTGCTCAGAGAATTAGGCGCTGGAGTGTTTCTACAGGTGGTTTGTCAAGCCCACTCACCTGTGTGAAGCACACTTCATAAATGCAGTTATTTTTATTTTTATTTTTTTAACTGCATATTTAATCTTATATTACTGTCCTAATCCATTAACCCTTTAACTGCCTGCTCTACCAAATGGTTGACCATATTTTGACTGTTTTAAATAATGACTGTTAAAGTCATTTAACGAATGACTGTTTTAAATAATGGTTTGCACTACACAGCATTGTTGGTTTACAAAAAAATCAAACATAATTCTGTTGCACTATTACACTTGATTTTGGTTTTATTGTAAAAAAAAAAACAAGAAATCATTTTAAATAAGAATCTGAAATATTTTATGGCATACTTCAAAAAATAAAGATAATTTAGTATTCAAAAATGTTTTATTTTGATTGTTTTTAAATAAATTAGTCTTACACTTCATATTTTCGCATTTTTCATAGTATATGTATTAATTCCGATACTTTTACCATAAACCGACATATCAACCATTTGGTAGAGGTTGATATTTTAGAAATTATGGGATGTGTTGAAATTGCATTGAGTGTGTTTACTAGTGACAATAAGAGTTAAGAAATTAAATCCAAAAAAGTTTTCCTTGGTGGGGCAGTTAAAGGGGTAAGCCACATGAAGCATGGGAAAACACATAATGCAAAATTTATTATGTTTCGTATAATTTTTTTGCTCATCAGCTCACTTAGTTTTATCTTAAATAATCCTGTTTTAGTACATTTGTAAAATCCTGGTAAAAATAAATGCAGGCAATAGAAAAGGGACTCTTATGATGAGTTCAGACTGCACGATTTTAGCCCCGACAGGTTTGGGAAATTGCTGACAAATGCCCAAAATCACAGGCAAATTCACGCTCGTTCACGTGAGTAACAATCACACAGTGTGAACTATCAAAGACTCTATCTGAGAGAATCGCCGACGAGTCGCTGATACCCGTGAGATATTTGGCATGCTAAATATCTGGACCTGTCGGTGATTCAAAATCATGCCATGCGAAATGTGTTCTGATTGAAAATAACATCGGCGCTTACCTACAGCCAATGAGAGAGCAGCATCTAGGCCAGCGGGAAGTTGGGGGAGTTGACTTTTTGGTTTATTTGGACCCAAGAAATGGAGGAAAAACAATTGGAAATTCGGCAGGAGCACCCCTGTCTGTTTGACGTGTCATCAGAGCAATACCACAACGGGGTCGAAAAAGAAAAAAAGTAGAAGAGAAATTGCTAATAAAGTAGTTTGTGGACCGAGACAAAGTTGTCTGCTATTCTTCCTATTGTAAAGTCATGCAGTGTGAAACCTCCTGTCTCTGATCCATCTTGCTATGTGAACACAGCAGCGATGGAATGCTACCCCAGATGGTCATGCAGTGTGAAAACATCTTTGACGCGACTACTTTGAAAATCATGCAGTCTGAATTCAGCATTATTTTCATCTCCAGGTGTGACTCAAAAACATTTTTAACCTGACTTGATTTTCATTCACCAAGCCCAGCTATTTAGAGTTCACTAGAACATTGAAGAACATCAGTAGAAATTGTGACATTCTTTGAACCTGTTGGAAATGACAAGAAATCCCACAGATCTTGACTAAAATCCAGACCCCCTCCTCCAGCTAGTTTTCGGTCCCTAAACATCTCAAACTTCATTTCAGCTAAAAGATCTGTTGACCGAGTTGCAAAGCAAACTCGACGGCTCGTACACTGAGGCCGTCAGACAGAATGAGGAGTTGAATTTGGTAAGCCGTTCCCCTGGATAAACTCAAATAGCTTTCCCTTTCTCCTCTCGAGCTCACATGGGTGGGGGGAACTCACTTTAACAGGCTGGAACGTTTATGGCAAGGAATTATCTGTTATTTCTGAATGATAAACATTTGTTTATATGTAAATGAGAATTCTTAAAGGGATAGTGCATCCAAAAATGAACATTTACTCAGCCTCAAGTTGATATTTGAAAAATGTGATATTTTGAAGAATGTTGGTGATTAAATAGCCCAAATCAATGGCGATAGGACTATGTTTACATGACAACAATTTAGACAAAAACTGAAAAGTGTTTTACTTTAAGTTTTTTAAAGATCTTTCACAGTTACAGGACAACATTTTTAAAAGAATCTTCGTTTACACACATCCACGAATATGGCCTAAAACACTGTATTACATATGCTAGGCCAGTATTTAGCTCAAATAGAACCTGCAGGGAAGTGATGACATTTATTTTTTATTTAGAATTTGTTGGTTGTAATATGAAGTAAATCCACGTAAAATGTTAGCAACAACAAACATACTATGCATATGCATGACATTACCATTTTCAAAGCGTGTTTACATGGAAACAACAACAACTGCATTTTCAAAAACTTCCACTTCAAAAACTGTTTTCAAATTTATGCGTTTTCAATCTCCAAAACACCATTGTTGTGTAAATGAACAAGCAAAACACAAAAAGTTTCCAGTTTTTAGCTGAAAACATTGACAGATGTGTGTGTATATTATTGAAACCCAGTACTGTCCACTGATTGGTTACCAACAGACTTCAAAATATCATCATGTGTGTTCAGAAGAAGAAATAAACAACTTGAGGTTGAGCATGTTATGACAATTTTCATTTTTGGGTAAACTGTCCCTTTAAATGAACCGGTCACCCAGTAAAACCCCTTTCATGCTTCAGTAATAACTAAATAGCATCATAAATGGCTGTTAATTTGATGAAAAAGTTCCTGTCATATGACATTTTAGAGATGACTGATATACCTTGCCAGGATGATGTCCTCTAATACCTCACTCTGTTTACTCTGCTGTCACGGTTCGACTTGCTGTCACTTTTGCTTAAACCTTGTAACTGCAGGCACAAGCGCATACATTCCTAACTGCACAGCTGTTGTTTGTTACATGCATAAACTCCTGTTCAAAGGTTTGTGGTCGGTAAAATGCCTTTTTTTCAGCAAAGATGTGTTACATTGATCAAAATCAACTTAAATTTAAAAAAGAAAGAAAGCAGCAAATTGGCATAGTAGAACAATCTCCCTAGCGATCATGTGACTCTGATGATTGATGTAATGGAGAAAATTCAGATTTGGACCAGAACAATAAATGACATTAAAAGTTTTTAAGAAAAACATTTTTTTTGTTAATTGCAATACTTTTTCAATATATTTAGCAGCTTTATTGACCTTAATGTTTTGAACAGCAGTGTTGTTAATGTTTTTTTTTATTCTTATGTAGAATCTTTGTTCTTCTTTAACCTTTTATTCTCTGAACTAGAGTCAAATCCTCCTCAGTCTTTGTGTTTTGACATTTGCACATGACCTGCTTTTAAAAAATCCACAATTGAATGTCTACTCCTGCCATACTCTTGAAATAGCTTTTTTTAGAGAGATGTAACCAAAACTTTCCTCAAGGTTTCTACTCTATTTCCTGGTCTCCTCAAGTTTTGTCATTACTGACTATTTAATATATTGACTATTTTTTTTATTTTTTATTATACATTCACTATTTTGTCATTATCGACTATTTAATAATGTGTAATTTTCTGTCTTCTGTGGAAGGAAGATGTTTAGCACAGTGTCTGAGCTGCTCTTTTCTGCTCAGTGACAGTGAATTCAACCTTGAGGCTGTCCAGCTCCAATAAGCAAAGAAATATATAATCATAAACTCTCACTAAATGGTGTTAAGGAAAAATAAAAGTCAATTCACACGTGAAACATGTCACCATCTTCAAGAGTTTTGTCTTGATTTACAAATTTTATCAAATTAAAATGTCAAATTTTTGTTAAGAAATAAAAGCTGATAGTTTAGCAGTAGCTCACCTCACACCAAACACTTATATAAGTTTTACATTTCAGTTTAACACTGGTTTTGAATTTATAGCATCATTTTTTTTTTTTATATATACACTTAATCAAAATGGCCATGCGGAATATTGTCTTAAAACATTAAATGGCAAAAGAACGAATGAAACAGTAAGTCTGATTGAATGGCACTTTTTTGTTTAATAAATACCAGCTGAGTTTTGATGCAGTGGGATATTTATAGGTTGTTTTCAATCACGTGGTTCTGGTGACGCGTGAAATTCAGATGGAGGGCAAGAAGTAAAAAAAACTGAATGGGAGACATTGAGAAAAAGTCCGTATTTTTGCGATTTATACTATATTTCAAAGGAGATATAAATAGAAAATATCATGATCCTTATATCATGAAGAGGGCCGAGTTTTCTACTGAACTAAAATATATTTGCCTGTCATCCAAGCGGTAGATACTGTATAAGCTATTACGTTACATGATAAAATACTATAGTAAATACTGTAGTGTTTGGAAGCATACTATAGATAAGTACTTTAATTAATCTGTTGTAGTAATTATATTGTTGCTGTGGTACAACACAACTGTAGAAATAAACAAATTATTCAATTCTATGCTATAACACCATCACAATGCACCACAGTTTACACTAACGTTACAGTATTTATTACAGTTTATCAGTTTACTATGCTACAGTATTCGGTAGCATTCATTAACAAAGAGTTGTACACGCTATACACTTTACTATGTGGTTTAAAAACATGTTTATTATAAATTACTATAGTTTTTCACGAAATAACTGATGAAAGCATACAAAAGCTTCGACGCATAGTCTACATTATTATTTATGTATTTTTGTAAGGGCGACACAATAATAGCCATTTAGTTTTGTCGCAAGTGTTGCATTTCTTTTTTGTTCTGCCGATGAACTTACCATCAACAAACATTTACCACTGCTGTGCATCTCGATGTTAACGTTACGGTTGTTTATTCCACCAAAACGCCAGTAAAGACTTGGATTATTGCAAAACAAGATGAAGATTTCATTGCAGCGATTACATGGCAGGGTACGTTCTCCTGGATTTTGTGTAAGTGTGGTGGTGATTTTATATAACACATTAACATATTTATACACATAGCTAGGCCTGAATATAATCTTTATTAGTGCTGTCAAACCAATTATCGCGTTCAAATGTTCGAGATGTATTGAAAAAATGTTTATTACATGCCTCTTTTTTTTTCGTTTTTCAGCCAGTTTCTTGAACTTTCCTCCCTTTATGAGCAAAAACTTTTGGAAGTCTATAAATCTGTTCGGCATTTCTTATTTTGGCCAATTTAAACAATTATAAACAACATAAAACATAAACATTTTGTTGTTCTGATAGCGATTCCTATGTAGAAGAATCACTTCCAGCCCTCCATCTGAATTTCGCACGTCATCAATGACGTCATGTGACAACCTATTCTTCAAGATCTAACTGTCAATTGTTGTCAACACTAAACGCCACACTTTCAAATCTAAGCATTTATTGAGTCAAAGCTGGGTTCCAAATCTCATGGAATCACGACCCCAAGAAGCAGTTTGAGTGAAGTGTTGTCAATTTGAGTTGTCCTTCGAGTTGTGATTGGCTGTTGTCACTGTGGCAATAGAAGCTTCAGACGTCAATTCACTGCATGCTCAAATTTTAATATATATAAAAGAACAGCTTGGGGCATTCTGCTCTTTATCTTCCACAAGTAAATCATGCAGGTTTTGAAAAGGTAAATGATTTTCACTTTTAGGTGAACTGTCCCTTTTAGAGCTCCATTGTTCACTTTCCCAGTGAATTGATGTTTGACTTTTTTCTCTCTCTTTTTATTTGTGTAATTCAGCTAAAGACTCAGCTGACAGAGACATTGTCTAAGCTGGAGATAGAGGAGAGCGAGCGACAGAAAGTGGCTGGAGATCTTTATAAGGTAAATCTTGAGATTCAGGAGGATCTTTCTGTTGGTCTTCAAGAGGTAAAGAAGCCTGCTTGTTTATTATGAAGTCATTTCCTTTCCCTCATTGTATGTTGTGCGTCTTGGTCAGGCCCAGCAGTCTCTGGAGTTGATTCAGGAAGAGATTGTTAAACAAGCCGGCCAAGCTGACCTGATAGAGACCAGCGGACTCACACAGATGGTGAGCACTCTTTTAGATTATATATATGTATATTCTTCAGCAGGATATCGCTCCTTCTCATACTTCAGCCTCCACATCAAAGTTCCTGAAAGCAAAGAAGGTCAAGGTGCTCCAAGATTGGCCAGCCCAGTCACCAGACATGAATATTATTGAGCATGTCTGGGGTAAGATGAAGGAGGAGGCATTGAAGATGAATCCAAAGAATCTTGATGAACTCTGGGAGTCCTGCAAGAATGCTTTCTTTGCCATTCCAGATGACTTTATTAAGTTATTTGAGTCATTGCAGAGATGTATGGATGCAGTCCTGCAAGCTCACGGGAGTCATACACAATATTAATTCTTTTTTCACTGCACCATGACTTTATATTCTATACTGTACATTATTTCTGTTAAGTGACAAGACTTTTGTCTAGGCAAAGTCAGACCTTACTGTCCTAATTAAATAAAGGCCTTTGCCTTTCATATAAGCCACTTCTGATACCAAATGATTAACTATAATGTTATGAAATGTTAGTGGAGTAGTATTGCTTTGTGAGGACCAATATGAAAAAACTTGAACTACATTTGTGCTTAAAACTATGCTAATTACCTAAAAAAAACTAAGGTTTGAGTAACTGTACAGAAATCGTTCAGTTTGATATGTGTCCATACTGGGCAAATACAAATTTGTTTTACCTACTACATGTTCATAATTTCTAGCTTTACTTTTCTTCTTTTTAATGAATGGATATTGATTACATCCCAAGTTTATGCTGTTTCAGTTGATTCATCAGTAATTAACTAGACATCATATATATCATAAACTACACGCAATATATAGCAGACGTCCTGTCAATACTTGCAACAAGCTTCGAGTCATGTTACTTTAAGAAAAACTGAAAGTGAGGATTTATAGCTGAATAAAAATCAGATTTGATCTTTTGCATTGTGCGTGATCTGATGTTGACCTTGTGCAATCTTTTGACATGTTTTCAGGAGGAGATTGACCGTAAGGAGAAGATGACTGCAGGGTTGAATCAGACAGTACAGGAACTACAGGAACTACTTCAGTCTGTCAATAGACAGCTTACCAAGGGACATGAAAGGGTAGGATTTCATTGTTTGTTTGTTTTAAATGTGGGTTTCCCGTAGATCAGGGGATGGGTTTTAACAGTTCAAGCATATAGTACACATAAAAATTTGAATTTTGCACAAGATTGTTGGAAACTTTTTTTTTTTTTTTTAGTATTTTTAGTTGAAACCATGAACCTGAGTGATTCTTAGGCCCTGTCCACATGAACGGGTATTTTCAAAACAACACTTTTTTTCTCTATGCGGTTTGGCTGTTTGTCCACACGAAAACAGTGTATCGTGTGACTGAAATCAGAACTTTCTGAAAACTCTGGCCAGGGTGAAGATTTTCAGAAACTCTGGGTACAGTGTGGACACTACAACTGGAATTTTTCCATGTCTTTATGACATCAGCGTGTGCACAGTTTTTGCACTTCAGATTGGCCAACACTGCTTGGTTTCACACCAACGTGGAAGAAATGAATGAGGCTAATTCCACACATTCACGGCAAACGCATCACAAATTCCCTGTCATTTGCACCGTGGGACGGTAATCCACCTTTATTCTCATGTTTGACTTGTATGCAATTTACTTGCGAAAATACTTCATTCTCGTTTGGTGTGAACCCAGCATAAGTGTCATTATCGCCCCGTTGGTTCTACGTGCCCTTAAAACGCATCACAGTGCGTTTTTGCATTTTCATGTGAACAGAGATTTATTTATTTATTTTTAAACAAAAGCGTGGAAAACTATTATAAAAATATGCATGTCCTTGTGGATGTGGCCTTATTCATATATGGATTGGCTACATGTATTTTGAGTCAAAAAACACATACAGGCAAAACAGACTTAATACCTGAGGTTTTGGTAACTTGGTAATTGGTAACAATCAGCCGGAACTGTGCATTACTCATAATATTATTGCGTTTAATCCATAGTCTCAGTTTCACAAACAGTTCTACAAACTCGTTGTTTGTTGCACAGGCCAATCCTTTAGTTTCTTAAAGCCTCAATATAAAGCCAGGAGAGACATGTACTAATTTTGTTTTGCAATGTGTCTTTTATTCATTTACTTTTTTAGACTCTCAAAATCTCAGTAGCTGTTAAGTCACCTACTTTTCTTGGATGGCTTGAGGCAATTAAATTGACAGAACATTTAAATTTTGGGGGTAACGATGCCTTTAAATTACACATTTTTTAATATTAAAACTAGGGATGTGTTGAAATGAATTTTCTTTCAATTGATGGCCAAAACCAAAAATTCTAGATCTACTTGGCCAAAAACCGAAACCAAAAATGCATTGTAATAATTTATTTTTTAAATAAATAATATAAAGTTATTTTTTAATTCAAAGACTTTTGAATTTGACTTGAATTATACAGATTTTATACTGAATCTTGAGGTGTCATTCAGCGTTGCCATGACAGCACAGTACCACTACTGTAAGCAGCAGGAACAAGTATACTACATAGAAATGTCCTGTCAGGGCATTAATTGAGCAGACTTTGTTTTTCCGGTGAACATGTGTGGTTCATGCATAGATAAGTATACGTTTATATATGAGCTAAATAATATACATTACTTCTCTGCTTTGATCAGTGCAGCAACAAACCCAAAACTAAAAAAGCAATTTAGTCTCTCCCTATTATAAATAATAATTTAAACTCTATTCTATTTTGTGCCTCACAAATCAATTCACTAATAAAGCAGCGTATAAAAATCAATACATTACTAGTATCACACATTTATAAAACAATAACAACTTTGGCTAACTTTGCTAAACAGTTGTTTTACTCTCTTTCTGTTTCAGGATGATGGGGATAAACTATACTCCAATTATAAACTGTAATGAAAAAATAACTAGACTTCATACCAGAAAAACCATCAGATTTCAGCCGTTTACTACACCTGCTCAACCAGCTGGCCTCCAGTTAAACCAGTCCAGACATACTCCAAACCTGCTGTCCAACCCTGACAATAAAGACGTGAACTCAGTGAACCGGATCCTTCCTCGTGGCATTCCTCATTTTCAGTAGACAAAGGCATCCGCTAGATGACACGGTTAGACTCGTTCATGTTCCGTTCGCCACTTTTTCAGTCCCGATACTTTGAATACTACTTATTTTTCTGTTAGCTCTCTTTGACCAGAGAGGTTTTTATCCTTTCGTATAAAGAACATTGAGGATATTTGTGTTGTTTTAAATGATAATAATATAACTGTTAGGATCTACTGACGCTCACTTATGTGTTTTCAGCTCTTGCTTTGAAACCCTGAACTCAGAGGCACATGCGAGAGATCCGTTTAAACCAATAAATGCTTTTCCTGACTAATGATGCCGAATTTAGTGATTGTTTTCCTGGGGGACATTTGTGAAAAGCGGGTTGAATCTGTGCTAAACGCCATAGCAAGTAATTGTTTCAAATGCTGCTCAGACAAAGGCATCCTCCTCCTCATCGGTTTCATCACAATCTATATTCATGCTAATTTCATTAACACTGTTATTTCTTTCTTTCTTTTTTTTTTTTGTAAAACAGGAGACCGGTAATAAAAGGGATGCTTGATTAAAAGCACAGCATGGTTTTGATTTTGTTTTAATGACTTTTTTTTTTTCTCACTTTATACATTATTCCAGGTACGTTTTGTTGCCCATTTCAGATGACAAATGCACTAGAGGGTGCTGTCTACATTATAGCAAACGTAATATACGTTACTTAGGCTACATTTCATTGTACATTTCAGATACATGTCCTTCTTGTACACATCCACCAGAAGGCAATCACCTAGCGAAAAGCTGACCAAAACGCTTCCATAAAACCAACCAATAGTGTTTACAAAAGCAAACATAAGAGAAAAGTGCACTGTGACCACATGGTTTTTACCTTGCTTTTATTGGTATTGTGGAACCGTGCTTCATAAGACTAAAACTCGAGCACTTCACTACACCATACAAGGTGAGCTATAGAGCAAACTGACCATGCCGGAAAGATTGTCCATATGGAGATAGACAGGTGAGGAAAACATATTCGATTACAAGTCATAAGCCCCTTTCACACAGTGATACCGGTAAATATCCGGACAATTTCCAGAACGACTTTAGCGGTAAATGTACATTTGAGTGTGTGCTGCAGCTTGAGAGATAATTTTAAAAATAAAAGACTACCAGTGTTGTAGGCTACTAAACGTGAACGCGCTCTTTCCGGCAATTTTCCTTCTGCGTTCACACAGAGCAGCATTCCGGGAAATTACTGGTAATGTTAGAACTTCTCTTTCTGGAAAATTGCCGGAACGAATTTACTGGTATTTTCAAAAAGGTCCTGTTCACACATGATCTCTGTTTTTATAATCTCACAGAAAAGTCTGTATGTGTGAAAGGGGCTATAGTCTTAAGAGATTATTTATTTGCTGTTGTGCAAAGAACTGCATAAAAACAATTATTTCATTGTCGATAATATGTCCCTGTAAGTATCATCGGTGTGAAAATGACAAGATGGCGCCGACTACGATGGCCGCCTCCGTGTTGAGCTCTGCTGTTGTTTTTGTGTTTTTGTTAGTTTGTCCCGTCTTGAGTCACATTCCTACAATTAGTTTCACCAGAGACGAATTGTTGGACATTCGGACACATACACCAACAAATGTTTTTCCAGACTTAGATTTATGTGATGTTTTGTTGGACATTGTAGTCGGCGGAGCTGCTCAAACGCTGACGGGCGCGCAGACGAGGGAAGCGAGCAGGCGCGCTTGTGAAACTCAGACATTGCGGATTTCGAACTGCGTTGCCTAGCATCCATCTGGTGAATCTCCGCTCTCTACCCAACAAAATAGACAAACTCATTCTGCTCTTTCAGACAAACAGGGATTTTTTGCATTCTGCTGCTCTGTGTTTCACGGAAACCTGGCTGAATGACGCCATACCGGACAACGCGCTTCATCTACCGGGCTATCAGCTGTTCAGAGCGGATCGCGATGGAGAATCAACGCGGAAATCGCGGGGTGGTGGGACATGCTTTTACATCAATGAAAGGTGGTGTACAGATGTAACAGTTTTAAAGAAGATGTGCAGAAACTGAAAACAGCCAAACCTGTATTAAGATACGTGAAAAGATGGACTACCGAAACAGAGCGGGATCTACAAGCCTGTTTCGACCTCACTGACTGGAGTGTTTTTGAAGCTGCTGCAAACGACCTGGACGAGCTTACAGAGACTGTAACATCTTATATCAGTTTCTGTGAAGACATGTGCATTCCTACCAGGACTCAACTCACATACAACAATGACAAACCGTGGTTCACTGTAAAACTCGGACAGCTACGTCAGGCCAAGGAGGTTGCTTACAGGAACGGGGAGAGGGCCTTGTATAAACAGGCCAAATACACACTGGAAAAGGAGATCAGAGTGGCAAAAAGGAACTATGCTGAGAAACTAAGGAGTCAGTTCTCTTCCAGCGACTCAGCATCCGTGTGGAAAAGTTAGAAAAATATCACAAACTACAAGAAACCATCCCCCAGCACTGTAGACAACGAACGACTTGCAAACGACCTGAATGAGTTTTACTGCAGGTTTGAGAAAACACCCCACACCCACTCTGAACTGCTCTTCACACCACCATTAACACCTCCACCACCCCCCGTCTCCCCCACACTTCAGTTCAGTGAAGATGATGTGCGCCAGGTTTTCCAAAAACAGAAGAGGAAAAAAGCACCAGGCCCAGATTTTGTAACACCAGTCTATCTAAAATCCTGTGCTGACCAACTGGCCCCCATCTTCACCCTGATCTTCAACAGATCACTGGAGCTGTGTGAAGTGCCCTCCTGCTTCAAACGCTCCACCATCATCCCCATCCCAAAGAAACCCAAACTTACAGGACTAAATGACTACAGACCGGTGGCGCTAACATCTGTGGTCATGAAGTCTTTTGAAAAATTGGTGCTGGCCCACCTGAAGGACATCACTGAACCCTCACTGGACTCTCTTCAGTTTGCCTACAGAGCAAACAGGTCTGTGGATGATGCAGTCAATATGGGAGTGCATTATGTTCTGCAACACCTAGACAGACCAGGGACCTATGTGAGGATCTTGTTTGTTGACTTCAGCTCGGCTTTCAACACTATCATCCCAAAACTTCTCCTGCCCAAATTAACTCAGCTATCCGTGCCCAACTCTGTCTGTCAGTGGATCAACAGCTTCCTAACGGACAGGCAGCAGCTGGTGAAGCTGGGAAAATTCTCATCCAGTACCCGCACAATCAGCACTGGCGCCCCCCAGGGGTGTGTCCTCTCCCCTCTGCTTTTCTCCCTGTACACGAATGACTGCACCTCAAAGGACGCCTCGGTCAAGCTCTTGAAGTTCGCAGACACCACACTTATCGGCCTCATTCAGGACGGTGACGAGTCTGCTTACAGACAGGAGGTTAAGGAGTTGGCTGTCTGGTGCAGTCACAACAACCTGGAGCTGAACACTCAAAACAGTGGAGATGATAGTGGACTTCAGGAGAAACCCCCCTGCTCTCCCCCCACTGAGCATCATGGACAGCATTGTGGCAGCAGTGGAGTCATTCAGGTTCCTGGGCACCACCATTTCTCAGGATCTGAAGTGGGACACTCACATTGACTCCATTGTCAAAAAAGCTCAACAGAGGTTGTACTTCCTTCCTCAGCTGAGGAAGTTCAACCTTCCAAAGGAGCTGCTGAAACAGTTCTACACTTTCATCATTGAATCAGTCCTTGGCACTTCAATAACTGTCTGGTTTAGCTCAGCTACGAAATCCGACCTCCGAAGACTACGTCGAATAGTTCGGACTGCTGAGCGAATCACTGGTACAATCCTCCCTACTCTCCAAGAACTGTACTTATCCAGAGCAAGCAGAAGGGCTGCCAAAATCACTCTGGACCCCTCACACCCAGCACACTGCCTCTTTGAACTTTTACCTTCTGGTCGACGCTACAGAGCACTGTGCACCAGAACAGCCCGACACAGAAACAGTTTCTTCCCTCAGGCAATCCATCTCATGAACACTTGATGATAGTAATTATGGAACAAACATCACTACTTGCTATACACTTTTTTTATACACATAAACACTTATTTAACAACATATTTTACATGCTAATTTGCACATAACAGCTGCCATATAACGTTGTATATAGTAATATACCTGTACATACACTTGTCAATTTGTATATTTGCATTCACTATTTACTTTTTAAATATATTTATTATCTGTTTTTTGTCCTGTCTCTGTAATTCTGTTGCACTGTAGAAGCTCTGTCACGAAAACAAATTCCTCGTATGTGTGAACATACCTGGAAATAAAGCTCTTTCTGTTTCTGATTCATAAATGGAACAAAAGTTGTTGTCGTTGTACTGCCCTGTAGTGTTCAATATACCTATAAACTACAGTCAAACATGTTTAAACTACAAAATCGTGACTGTATATTTATTATTTGCATTTTTATGGTTTTATCAAAACTTTTTTGCAGGTAAGTTGTAATATAAGTCTTAGGTGTGCACAAAATATGTGTAAACTTTCAGCTCAAAATACCTCCTGGATCGCATTTATTATACCATGCTGTAAATCATAGATCTCAAACTCGATTCCTGGAGGGCCGTAGCTCTGCACAGTTTTGCGCCAACCCTAATCAACCACAGCTGATCCAAGTACTCAAGGTGTTCAAGACTACTAGAGACTATTAAGCAAGTGTGAGTTGGAGGTGGTTGAAGCTAAACTATGCAGAGCTGCGGCCCTCCAGGAATTGAGTTTGAGACCATTGTTGTAAATGCTCTTAAAGGGGACCTACTATGCCCCTTTTTACAAGATGTAAAATAAGTCTCTGATGACCCTAGAGTGTGTATGTGAAGTTTCAGCTCAAAATACCACAAATTTATTTTATAACTCATTGAAACTGCCCCTTTTAGGCTTTGATCCAAATTGTGTACTTTTGGTGACTGTCAACAGTCTGGGTTTTAAACTTCTTTGGAGCTTCTCCCCACTGTAACTCTCCCAGATGTGGGAAAGACAGTAAAGGTGGACTCCTCAGTCAACAATACGTTTCACATTGTCCACAGCCCAAGATTTTCTCTGCTGGCACCATTGAAACCAATGTTTGGCATAAGCACGAATCAACCAAAGGTTTGGCTATAGGAACCTGGCCATATATATTGACCCTGTGGAGCTCCCGACAAACAGTTTTGTAGTTTAAAATAAAAGTTTCCATGAACTGAAACCGAGAGGGCGGAACAGAGTAGCTCCTCCCCTTTAATTCAATTCATCTTTATTTCTATACCTCTACTTTTACAATGTAGATTGTGTCAAAGCAGCTTAACATATAAGTTCTAGTAAATTTAAACTGTGTCAGTCCAGGTTTCAGTGTTGAAGTTTAGTTCAGTTCAGTGTGGTTTAATTTTCACTACTTAAAGTCCAAACACTGAAGAGCAAATCCATCAATGCGCAGTTCCACAAGTCCCAAACCAAGCAAGCCAGTGGTTTTAAAATTTTTACTAAATTATTTGTGTGGTATTTTGAGCTGAAACATTTTTTTTGTTTTCATGGTTGCAATTAGTCCTGCTGAGCAGGAACGAAATATAACGGATACGGTCCCCTCATCATAATTCTCTACCTAAGATAACCCCTGATACCTACATTATAAAAGATGATACATATTAGATACCATAAATACAGAGAACGATGAACTTTAATGCATTTAACCATTTCTCTGCTTCCTTTCACGCAAAAGATGTAGTCTACTACGACATCATAAATGCTGTGAATTGTCACACTAATAAGCGAATGCACACAGAATAATAAAAGCCAAATAATGCTAAGTTTTATACAAGCATTGATTATGGCCGGGATCAGCTCCGATGGCTGCGTTGGAGCCATAATGCACCGCACAGGTGTCCAGTGGAAATCTGGAACTAGAAAACCCCACAAAGAGCTTTAAGCTGCGCCCAAAAAATGTTTTTTTTTTATTTGTGCTACTCGGTCTACTCTCCCCCTACACACATGCACAGTAATTAGCACTTTTCATTGTTTTTGACAACACAGTACAATAATAAAAAAAAAAGCCATACACAAATTTTATTTCAAGTTTAATTGAAGTATTTTCAAGGATCTATGTTTGTTTTCAAGTAACTTCCGTGCCTTGAACCCATGAGCCTTGAATTCAAGTACTTTCTGTATATTCCGAATCCTCAGCAATACATGTTTCACATTGTCCACAGCCCATTGAAACTGACGTTTGGTATTGGCATGAGTCAACCAAAGGTTTGGCTATAGGAACCTGGCCATATATGTTGACCCTGTGGAGCTCCCGACGAACAGTTTTGGTAGAAACGGGAGATTTGAGGTGCACATTTAATTCTGCTGTGAATTGGGCAGCTGTGGTTATATGGTTTTTGGATACAATCCGGGTTAGCACCCGGACATCCCTTTCAGTCAGCTTCCTCTTGCTTCCACAGTTACTCCTGTTAGATGTGGTTCGTCCTTCTTGGAGATATGCTGTCATTACTCTGGATACCGTGGCTCTTGATACACCACAAAGATCTGCTGTCTTGGTCACAGATGCACCAGAGAGACGTGCACCAACAATTTGTCCTCTCTTGAACTCTGATGTGTCACCCATAACGCTGTGTAGATTGCAATATTTCAAGCAAAACTGTGCTATTACTCTAATTAAACTTTCACACTGCTCTTACTTAATGTGCAATGTGTTAATGGTCTGGTTCTAGAAGTTCAGATAGCAGGACACTGAAATGAAGCTGGTCTTTGAGCTGCAGTCTCAGGTTCTTTAGTGCACGATGAATCCTCCGAGCCTCAGTCTCTAGTGGATGTTGCTGAATTATTATGCTGCTGATTTAGTTGACTCTTGAATGTGTGGTTCTATAAAAAAAACAAATGAACGTAATCATTAAAGGAACCGCATTATTGTGCAGCAGACAACAAAAAGGCACTGCGTCAGTTAGGGCTGTGCGATTAATCGAAATCAAATCACAATTTGAAACGTTGCAATTAGCTATATGGAATATATATGTATTATTTAATTTCCCTCGCCCAGATCAAATGCGTGACTGCCGTCTGTGTGTGACAGTCTTACTAGCTAATTAAGTGAGCACATTTTCGTTCTGCCCAATCAGAATTGCACAACCGAATGGCCAAATGGCAATGCCAAATGGCCAAAAAAAACCCTAATAAACAGGAAAGCGCGAATGAGTGGGATGATGGCGTCTGCCGCTTCAGAAGCATTAATAGACAAATCAATATCAAAGAAATACAGCATGTCGGTAATATGGGAATATTTTGGTTTCAAAGTCACAGACGCCGAACAAAATCAGGTCATTTGTAAGAGCTGTCGCAGAATTGTTGCCACAGCACCTAAAAAAAAGCACTACATGCAGCTATATGAGGAGTGTCTTGCTAAAAAGTCAAGCAACAGCAAAGTACAATTTCAGAGTTGTTTGCTGCTGTTACACCGTATGAAAAAACATCACAAAGGCACCAGGAGATAACTAACGCCATAACTCACTACCTCGCAAATGACATGGTACCTTTTGATGCAGTGACCAAAGAGGGATTTAAAAACTTCATCCAAATGCTGGATAGGAGATATACACTTGCGTCTCGCACATATTTTAGCCATTTTGCAGTACCACAGCTGTACGTTGAATGTCGTGATATTTTATGTAGCATCTATGATAATTATTTTGTTTTTAGACAATATAAGCTACAGAAAGACTCTTATCAGCCGTGTTAGTTTGCTGAGTCCTCTGTATTTTTAAAATTATAATTTTTTCGTCTGTGTATAATAAGCTACACTATCTCCCTAATTTGAGTTGAACTTGATTACAGAAAGGTAAGGTCATTTTATTTGAGCTTACACCCGCATCACACGGGGCTTCAGCGCTTGACGGAGGGCATGTCTGAAGTTGGGGCTGACGTGATCGTCATAGCAGCATCAGTCAATGAAATTAGTCCGCAATCGTCTACTGTCTGAGCTGGGGTATTTGCATAAAGATCTGATTGGCTGACGCTTCCATTGACGCTTAAAGTTGAGAAATTCCCAACTCCTGCAGCGAGCGAATCCATAATTCAGTTCGGCAATGCTTGACGTCACCCATTCAAAGTGAATGGGAAGTGTTGACACTGACGCCCCGTGTGAATGGGAAAAATGAGTGTTTAATTTCTAAATATTTAAAAACAAATTTGAATAAATGTTGAAGTTAATATCTTTTCAGTTTCTTAACTAACACTCACTACAGTAAGCTACGATACAGATTATTGAGTTGAGTCTTGACTACAAAATTAAATTGCAAATCAAATCACAATACCTGTATAAATCGCAATTAGATATATTTTCCCCAACTCGCACAGCCCTAGCGTCAGTCATATGCATTTAAGTTCACTGACATTATGGAATCATCAATCAAATGAATACTTTAACATTACATAAATAATGCCAGTGCAATACATCAAATTATACAGAAAATAACTGGAATAATCATGGTAGTATGCACTCGACTGAAACTTAGTTTTCTATAACGCACTGTCAAGGATCACAATGAGCAAACTTCAGCACGACGTTTGGGATAATTAAACACCATCCACTGTAAAACCAGATTACAATATAGTCCTCTGCAGTTCACAAGGTAAAGGTGTAACCCACGGCTCAAGGTATTGCAGACAGTGGTTTCTGAATATGGACCAGTTTTGTTCAGAATTTCAGATTCGCCTATGGAGAACAAGGAGCAACAAGTCAGACATGGTAAGATTTTCAACTTGGTGTTATTTATATAAAGTAAATATTTAACTCAGAAATTAAATTTAGATAAACGAGAAAAAAACAAGAAAGAAATGATTACTAAATCCAATAAACTAGTAATATCAACAAAGAAAAGAAATAAAACTGTTGCAGTCGAAGCTATTTATACAATAACTCTTCCCTTTTTCTCTTACAGATTTCACGGACTTCAACTGAAAATTCAACAGGAATTACATTTTTTCCACAACAACTTCACATCAATAAAGATACCCTTTTTGTTTGTTCCTTTTGATGTGTGCCAAAATTATTTGTTCACTCTGAAGGAAAAACGCTTGCTGTGCGTAACTGAGGTAAAGTTGGTTTTATATTCGCACTCAGACTTTTTCCCGTAATAATATAATTTCAGAAAAGTATTCTTCGCTAATTCCAAATGGGGAAATCATATAAGCAGCCAATGACTATCAAAGTACACCATTGTTCACAGTCAATTAAATAGTGGTAACGTTGTTTTTAAGTCATACTTGCATGCTATTTCAGACCGAATAGTCAAAGTAGTTTGTCAGAAGTCGTCACTGTTCAAAAATGAACAAATGTGTGAATTTAAAACCAACTTTACAACAGCATATACCCTATAGTTGGTCTCTCTTATATTCTCCAAAAGAAAAACACGGATTTTGCTGCTAACAAACTTTCCTACCGTCCAGTTCGGCGTGAATATCAACCAGCAGCACTTGTTGAGAAGTCCGTGTGGCTCGCCAGTCCTCACTCCCTCTGTGAATGCTGGAGTTGGAAGGAAATCCAGAAATGTTGCCCTCCAGTCTGTGAAGCAGAGGACTCCAGTTCAGAGCTTGCAGCACACAGGTCACGACAAATCAACAGCAGAAACAAAAGGTAAACAAACCAACAATAACAAAGAATAACCATGAATAACAAGGTCACAAAAACAATATTAGCTTCAGAACATAACACATCACAAAGTTTACCGACGTAATACAATGACAATATCGTTTTACTAACAATCCTGAATGATCACATTGTCTTTGCAACATACGCTCACGATGCATAACATGAACTCGAACACGGCATTGTTTGTTTCACATTTTACACATATGGATGCCTCAAACAGATTAACACTTGAAATCAACATTTTAACTCACTAAAAGCATGAATTATTGTTTTTAATCTCTTGTAGCTCCAATAACTCAAGTTTCCACTCGGTCGTTTACTCACAAATTGTTAACGAGGCGTCGTAGATACAAAATCAATTTAACGGTTTCTTTTGAATCCAATTCCTAGTCTTCACAAGGCATCTCTGTGCAAATGTCACTAGATTTTTGTCAAATATCTCTACTTTATCACACAATATCATACCATTTAACCAGAGAGATCTGAAACTCCTCCGTTCACTTCTGTTCCACCAGCGTGAGAGAACTCCCATCCCCCTTCTTCTTCTTTTTGTTGTTTTAATGGCGGTCGGCATCCAACAAAAAGTGCATTACCGCCACCTACTGTACTGGAGTGTAAGCCAACTACCTCCCATCAAATATGACATAAAAAGACCAAACAAAAAACCTACCGCAATAATTAAATAAACTAATTTTACTCTGTTCATTAAACCAGTTTCCATCAAGTAATTTATTACATTATTATTATTATTATTCTGACCATTAAGTATTTTTTGTCGCCTCACAGCAAGAAGGTCGCTGGTTCGAGCCCCGGCTGGACCAGTTGGCATTTATGTGTGGAGTTTGCATGTTAAATGGGTTTCCTCCGGGTGCTCCGGTTTCCCCCACAGTCCAAAGACATGTGCTGTAGGTGAATTGGGTAAGCTAAATTGTCTGTAAGTTATGTGTGTATGTATGTCTTGGTCATCCTGGTTGGGGGTTGAGCGTTGGGCTAACAACCCACCTCATAAAAACTAGCTGTTGCTTAGCTAAAAAAAAATCTGCTTTCTCGTTCCCTTTAATTCCTATAGACCATTTTGAGGGATGTAAACAAAAACAATGGTCCCAATGTATTTCCTGTTTCACATTTTTAATTTCTAAAGCTTCCGAGAATCCAAAAAGAGCTACATATTGATAAATAACGTTATGATAGCTGTTTTAACTTTAAGTTATGATTGAGTTGCCTCTTGTTACACTTATGAAATAGCTTAATAACAAGCAGGAAATGTTCATGGGCCAATGACATCACCACATTGAAATGGTCTTTATGCACTCAAAAAATTATGTTTGTTGTTTGTTCAAACTACTTATTTAAAATGAGCTGAAACAACACAATTATTGAGTTTTTTTAGGGGGACAATGTTATTTTGTTTGTTCAATCCACTTAAATTTGTAAACTAATGAGTTAACTTAATTCCTTCATATTGCCCCAATACAAATCAGTTGTGTGGAACCCAGCATTTTCTTTACAGAGTGGGCTGGAACCCACATTAATACTATTTTTGCATTATTTCTTATATAAGTCTAAATAAAATCTCATATATTTAATATATAAAATCTTCTTTGATGATATCAATTTGATTGGCATCCTTGTTATTTCCTTTTCCGTTATAAATCATCCAAAACCAGTTCATCCTGTGTTTAATCTTTTATAAACATCTGTGTAAATTGTAGTAAAACTTTTATATATTGTCCTAATTCTATTTTCTACTTCTCTAGATATATTAGCTATATTTATATAATCCTCAGGTTGAAAATGGTGAAGTATTTTCATAGCTTTTTGATTGGTAAACGATAGATAGATAGATAGATAGATAGATAGATAGATAGATAGATAGAT
>CAIGQV010016711.1:217026-262665 GCA_903798115.1 Danio jaintianensis | reverse complement strand
ATTAAAATTCTCTTAAACTGAATCTGATGTATTTTAAAAGCCTCTCAAGGGAGAATCTGTTTGTTTATTAATGTGAGGTAAAGAGTTGTAATGCAGAAATCTGGACAATTATGAGAGAAAATGTAATAAAAAAATGACACTATTGTTGAAATATTTGGAGTCATTCTGTGTGTGTTTTTTAAATAAATAAATAAATAAATAATTTTATTTAGCAAAGACGCATTAAATTAAGGCAATAAAATTTTTTATAATATATTGTAAATTGTTTTCAAACTCTTCAGCGGTTATATCAAATATGAATATATTCAGCATATTATTGTTATGACAGTAATAAAATCACAATTCACACCATTAAAACTGACTTAACCAAACTATTATCGTTGTGTAGGATTTTCGACACATTTTGCGACAGGATAGTCTGTACACACACGGCTGTTTGACACTATTCTCTGCAACTACAGAGTCCACAGGACCACAGACTCCTGCATCGCATCGAAATGCGGAGGTTTTTTCCCATACGGCGTGCGGTATCAAATTCCCTTAAAACAACACTCTTCCAGCAGTTCATACTTGCATCCAATATCTCGTTTGTCACGGGGGACATGCATGAAATGTTCCTGAATGAAAGTGCCAAACTGCAGTTAAAGTCGACAAATTAAAAATTAAACACCTGAAATTACATGAAACTCCGGAGGAAATGTGGATAGCGTGGTGACGCAATGACGTTAATCGAATTATGTGCTATAACAAGGAAAACGGGATCATGAAAGGAACATACAAAAAGCAACTCATGTAAACACCTTAATCATTGTCTTATTCAGATTAAGGCATGTAAACGTAGTCAGTGATAGTTAACCAGTTAAAAGGATAGTTCACCCAAAACTGATCGTTTACTCAGTTGCCACAAACCTGTTTGAGTTTCTTTTTTAAACACAATTTTTCAAAATAATTTTGGAAACCGGTAACCATCGACTTTCATTTCACTTTTCCTACTATGGATGTCAATGGTTAGATTTTCAGCTTTCATTAAAATAGCAAATTTTGTGTTCAACAGAATAAAAAAAAACACACACAAAGATTTATAACCACACGAGGGTGAGTAAATAGGGAGTAAATTTTCATTTTTGGATTATTTATATAAGTAGGCTTCATTTTTCTAAAGAAAATTACATTTTTGTTTTATTCAGTGTTTCATTTTCTGTCCCTTTCTTTTCCTTATTACTAGTTTTTTTGTGTGTGTGTGAAATCCGCCCACACAATGATTATAAGTTAAAGAAATGATTTGCTGCTTTTGTTAAGGTAATACACAACTGTGATTTGTGATAATTTTTTTGATAATTTTTTTTGAAGGAAAACGAAGGAGACAAAACACCTGCTGCAGTCCCCAACTGCTCTGGCTAGACTGCGGTGACAGTGTGGGCTAATTACAAGACTTTAAAAGAGTATGAAGGTAACACATTCAGCAGGAACGTGCGAATGACTGAACAGCCGTCAAAGTACATGGACGAGTGGGAGAATTTAACGGCTGATCAGAAGCTTTTGGCTCAAAGCACACAAGTGGGAGCGCCACCACCTGTGATCAATATTAACAACACTCTATTTTCGTTTTTTAGCACTTAATTATCCACAGAAACTCGTCTACTTGAATGAGAACATAATTAATTAATCCAGACTAAATGGCAAGACATTTTTTTTCCCATCTTGACAAACGAGTAACCGGTCATAATTTACACACTTTCTCATCTCATTTGTAGTTTAGTGCACAAAGGAGAGTCATAGAAATATAGAAATCAATCAAATAGTTTTGATGAATACATTGTTTGAGCACATTCCTAGGTTTAAAATAAAGGTGCAATGGGATGTGAATGTGTGTGTGTAGAGACACGTATGGATGAAAGGCACACTTCCACCAAATGGCTCATTCATGTGTACTGAGCTGTTGGAACAGCATGATGTCTGTGTTGGAATTGACGGCATTTTAACACGCTGATGGTTTACAGCACAGTAGGTCAACAGTTTATATTCTCGGGCCTAGTTTACATAGTACGAGCACAGCACATGGGGCTTTCCAAAGTACAAAATCAGGACAAATCATTTATCATTTATTTGTGAAATCATTTCTAAATCATTTATTTGTGAAGGAAACCTCCTTTCGACATTCCTAACATAACATTAAAAAAAAAAGATATAAATGTCAAGATTGATGACAATAAAGGGATAGTTAAAAAACGTTATATCTAAAAATTCGTTGTAAGATTTTGTTAATGAACAGTTTGCTATATTTTGTGGGTGTTTTCTATTTAAAGTCTGTGTGAACTGGAAGTTGCTGAGATTTTTATTTCAGTATGTTGATGTACTTCCAAATAAACAGGATATTGAGTAGGGGGCAGGACTTTCGGTGATGGCATGGTTAACCCTTGTGTGCTGTTGTATGCCTTGTGTGGCTACAACTTTCTCTGTGTTTTAGCAAATGGGATGATTTTTTTGACACCTATTTTGGGAAAATGCTTTGACCGTTTTCAAAAACTCAACAAAAGCAAATTTACCACCCTTTCGTTCTGTTTTGAGAAAATAAAAAATAAGCAGCTCAGCTCTCAGAACATAGTAAACATAGTAAGTGTATTTATGCACACACACTATAATTTGCTGTTTTACTCCATATTTACTCCATAGAACTCCCTTTTTCTGAAGGGGTTAATGGGGCCAACTGATGATCAACAGTAAAACTTACAACTTTTCACCTCTTTCCAACAGGGAAAACCACCAACAATCAAGAATGCATGGTTTTATGGTGTCATGGCTTTGCAATCAAAAAATTTCATTAGAATGGAAGTCAATGGGGCAAAAACAGCACTAACATAACGAAAGGGTAGTAAAATTGAACAATACACAAAGGTTAAGAATATTGTGGCAGAACAAAGGTTTGTTTTCTTTTCTTTAGTATTTGACTTGTATAATGTAATTTCATCTCTGCATAAAAAAAAATAAGTAAGACTTCAAACGCGGAAGCAAACAGCCAGACTTTGATTAAAGATTCTAAAACATTTTTTACTGGATTACCTTGCACAAATAATTGTTCACCTAAAGAACACCGACTTTAAGCTTTCCCATTGCATTGTGGGATCTCTGCTCCGACAACTTTTGATGTTGAAAAGTTTAACTGATTGACTTTTATTGACATTTTGATTGGTTGAAGTGATATATTGTCTGGGTTGGTCTTGTAAATTTCAGCGCAGAAACTGGTAATGAGCTCAATTAAATAAGTTAAATTATCAACATCTTTATTGACATGATATTCAGTCAAGTCAAGTTGAGCTTTATTGTTATTTCGCTACATGTGTGAACATACAGTGGAACAAAATGTCGTGTCTCGCAGGACCATGGTGCTACATAAACAAACATAATCATAAATATCAACACAACGCTTGGACGTAAGAGCTCTTATACATAACTAACATACCGAACGGTAATCTAACTGTAATAACATATACTGTACTCTACATACTTAACCAAATCTAAAATATATATTTTTATTATAGGTGTATAATATATCTTAGGTTATGTGTATAGTTAAGTAATATGCTATAGTTTTATTTAATAAATCGGAGGAAATCTTTTTTCAACCCCATTTAGGCATTTGTTAATAATCAAGAAATTACTATAAGTATTTAGGAGTGCATATAGATAAATCTCTTACACGGGACACTCATGTTAATTGGTCTGTGAAAAACTCCACCAAAGACTTTATTTTTTACGCAGATTGTGGTTCTATGGAGTTAAGAAAATCTTTTTTATCAGTCCATATATTTAAGAGTGTCATCAGGTATGGTTTATCCACCTAGTGCAGTAACAGTAGCCTTTCTGTAAAAATGAAATTGAAAATGTTGTATATTGAGTGAACTGCTAAACAAATAACTTATAGGTCTAAAAGACTATACCAGCCCCCAGACTCTGGATGAGCAATGTACTCTGAAGGATACTCATAAACTCTACCCATGTTAAGATGATCTCTTTACCCTCTGGCAGGAGATACAGAATCCCTGATGCAAGCGGAACAGGTTTAAAAACTCTTTTATTCCAGTGTCAATCAGACTGTTGAACGCTAAGCAGTGATGTCTTTGTCTAAATGTGTCTGTGTTTTGCTTTTTTATAACTGTTTTTGGATCTATATTGTATCAGGTTATGCTGAAATACTTTTGACTTTACATAAAATGTCCAATTTAGGGGACAATAAAGTATACAACAACAAAACCATATAATTTTGTAGTCCATTTAAAGAAGACTATGTTGTATTACTGTATCTAAAAAAATTTTTTTTTCCTAATTCATAATATTATGGAAAATTTGATGTTAATGTTTGTATTATTTACCTAATATGTAATATGTATCCAAATTAACATGGTTAAAATGACCTTCATAACCTAATGATATCTCTTTAAATATGTCGAAGTTTCAGTCTTTGTTTACATAATTGAAGGTGCCGCCTCAGACCGCCGTTGTGGTGGACTGTGCCGTTGGAGGGGGTGCGATGTTTTCAGAACGAAAGATGAAATGTCTCAGCACAATTTTCCCCCAATCATTTACGAAGAGGAAACACAATTATTAGCAGCGTCTAAGCATGCATAGCCCGCTGATAAAGGGTATGTGAATATTCTTTATAATATTAAAAAAAGTTTCCTAGTACGTCACCCCTCGTAAAGTCATTTATAAGTAAATGGTACGGTCCACCCCCTACTAGTACTGTTTTTCTTACAGCGGATGGAAGCATTAAGTTATTCGCTCTTCCTGTAATGAAATGTCTCCGAGACTCAAGGCTTTAATTTTTAATTCTCTGTCGGATATAATATTTTACTGATTTTTATTTCTTTCCAGAAAAGTATAACGCGAGACTGGGCGCAGGTAAAACGGGTAACATGGCAGTTAACATCGTCCTTTGAAGTCTTTTCCCTTTTCGTCGCTGGATTGATCGTGTAATTGAGAGGGAGAGGCGCCGTGTTGTCCGAAAAGCCTCATGTTTTCACCGGGTCAAGAGGAGCACTGTGCGCCCACCAAAGAGCCAGTAAAGTACGGCGAACTGGTGGTTTTAGGGTGAGTCCCATATACACGCAGCTATTTTTCATCATGTTCGTCTAATATTGACGAGTTCGCCCGACTTTACTTGTATTACCTGCTGGTTTCCGAGTTGGATACATTCACGTGCTCTTAATACTCTCACAGCAGGGTGCTTCAGCAACTCTCGGGCGTATTTTGAGCTGCTGTTCAGTTGAAAACCGCGTTTTTGGAGAGTACGGAAATAGTTTGTTTACACACTTGATATTGGTGTGCAGTGCGCGAGACCTCCCAGCTCTTAAAATTCACGCGCTCACGTTACTGCACAAATGAAACACGTGCGAGTTTAGCGAGTGGTTTCTCTAAGCTTGTGCTTGCCTGTGAAATAAACACACCACTCGTATTTGTATGCACAAAAATACGCAGCTAAGGAGATTTGCAGATGATTCAGAAAGGCGTTTATTGAATGCGATGCGTGTTTTACTCCATCGTGGGGGTGGGATGGTGTAGCTGTGATTTGGTTTAATCCTCAGACACCCGTATTTTGGCCCTGGTGTTGGGATCGTGATGGGACCTTCTTATCGGGCTCGTTCATCATCATCATCATATGTACGGGAAGCCATAACGAGATGAAGGGCGGTGGAGGAATTCGGAAGCAGCCCACTAAAGTTATTTGTCCCCCTCCTTTTCTGTGACTGAGCAAAGAGCCTGTCTCTCTTTTTTACAATGCCCCCTCCTCGCACTGCTGGTTGTAAATCACAGTGCTGTTCAGTGATCTAGAACAGAGCTTTCCAGCCCATTCCTTGAGAACTGCTTCATTAGTTTGTTAGGTTCTGATCTTGGTGTGTGTAATTAAGACAAAAATGGCAGAACCCTAAACTATTTGTTTTATAGCATTACAATTAACATTCAGGCTCAATTCAATTCATCTTTATTTCTATAGCGCTTTTACAATGTAGATTGTGTCAAAGCAGCTTCACATAGAAGATTATAGTGAATTGGAATGGTGTCCGTTCAGTTTTTAGAGTTTAAGTTCAGTTCAGTTCAGTGTGGTTTAATTTTCACTGCTGAGAGTCCAAACACTGAAGAGCAAATCCATCGATGCGCAGCTCTACAGGTCCCGAACCATGCAAGCCAGTGGCGACAGCGGCGAGGAACGAACTTCACCAATTTGCGAAAGTGAAGAAAAAAAAAAAATAAAACTCGAGAGAAACCAGGCTCAGTTGGGCACGGCCATTTCTCCTATGGCCAAACGTCTTGTGCAGAGCTGCAGTCTAGGCGCCGGAGGCTGGTAAACGCTGGACGTCAGAGAAGACTCGTCTTTCACTGGGGTCTCACAGGAATCAGTCCTTTTCTCTCCACTCCTCCATGACCACCACAGCAGCTCCTCAGGATACGGCCCGGTCTGGGATTATGGAAACCTTGGGGTCATCTCTTCACAGGTCTTGGATTGCATTAGTGGCACTGCATAGTCTCTGGGGGCCTCGGGATGAGTATCCCCAGGTGGAAATAGAGAATAAAGAGAATAATTAGCGTAGCTGCTGTTCATAGTGTATATAAACGAGATGCAAAAACCTGCGTGGAGCAGATTCATGCATCATACTGTTATGCAATGCATTGAGTGTATGCTTTACTAAAAAGATAGGTCTTTAATCTAGTTTTGAACAGAGAGAGTGTGTCTGAGCCTCGAACATTATCAGGAAGGCTATTCCAGAGTTTAGGAGCCATAAATGAAAAGGCTCGACCACCTTTACTCGACTTTGCTATTCTAGGTACTACCAGCAGCCCTGAGTTTTGAGATCTTAAAGAGCGGGTTGGATTGTAGCGAGACAGAAGGTTGGTTAGATAAACAGGCGCTAAATTATTTAAAGCTTTATAGGTAAGAAGCAATATTTTATAATCAATACGGAACTTAACAGGCAGCCAGTGTAAGGAAGATAAAATTGGGGTGATATGATCATATTTTCTAGACCTGGTAAGAACTCTGGCAGCTGCATTTTGTACTAGCTGAAGTTTATTAATAGAGGATGCTGGGGAACCAGCGAACAGAGCATTACAGTAATCCAGCCTAGAAGTCATGAAAGCGTGAACTAGCTTTTCTGCATCTGAGATGGATAGCATACGTCGTAACTTAGCGATATTTCTCAGATGAAAGAAGGCTGTTTTTGTGACATGGGAGATATGATTTTCAAAGGTTAAATTGCTGTCTAGTATAACACCCAGATCTTTTACAGTAGAGCTAATGCTAACTTTGTGTCCCTCTAATTGCAGGTCGAGTTGTGAGATCTACTGTGTACAGGATTTAGGCCCAATAAGTAATAATTCTGTTTTGTCTGAATTTAAGAGAAGGAAATTGTTGGTCATCCAGTCTTTAACATCTTTAATACATTCAGTTAGCTTAGACAGTTCAGACGTCTCATCAGGTTTTGTTGAAATATATAATTGAGTATCATCTGCATAGCAGTGAAAGCTGATCCCGTGTCTTCTTATAATGTCTCCCAGGGGTAGCATGTATATTGTGAACAGCAAAGGGCCTAAAACTGATCCTTGAGGCACCCCATACTGTACTGGCCTGACCTGAGAAAGCTGTCCATTTATATTTACAAACTGGTAACGGTCAGTTAAGTATGACTTAAACCATTGTAGAGCCTGTCCCCGGACACCTGTAGAATTTAAGCGATCTATGAGGATATTGTGGTCGATGGTGTCAAATGCAGCACTGAGATCAAGTAAAACTAATAACGAGATGCACCCTTGGTCAGCAGCTAAGAGTAAATCGTTGGTTATTTTCACTAATGCGGATTCTGTACTGTGATGAGGCCTGAAACCTGACTGAAACACTTCAAAAACATTGCAGAAAGGAGCATAATTGGGCAGAAACAACTTTTTCTTAATAATAGGCTTAATAACAGCTAGCTTGAAAGGATTTGGAACATGGCCTAAAGATAGAGAAGAGTTGATGATGTTAAGAAGAGGTTCTCCTATTACAGGTAGCAATTCTTTCAGTAATTTAGTTGGAATTGGGTCTAACATACATGTAGCTGGTTTAGAAGCATTTATAAGTTTATCTAGCTCTTCCTGTTCTATGATTTTGAAGCACTGTAGATTATTTTGGTTCAGTGGAATGTTTAATGGATCTGAAGTATAAGGCGGTGCCGAAAGTTTAACATCTTCTATTTTCTGTCTGAAACCTTCCATTTTATCGCTGAAGAAATTTATGAAGTCATCACTACTAATTTGCGGTGGGACATTTTGTTCAAAAGATGACCGATTATTTGTTAATTTAGCAACGGTGTTAAATAAAAATCTAGGATTGTTATGATTATTTTCTATCAGTTTGCGGAGGTGCTCAGCCCTGGTGGATTTTAGAGCCCTCCTATAGCTGGACATACTGTCTTTGTATGCAATTCTAAAGACCTCTAATTTAGTTTTTTTCCACTTACGTTCCAGGGCACGGGTTGCTGTTTTGAGAGCGCGAGTATGACTGTTATACCATGGTGTAGTTTTATTCTCTCTAACCTTTTTTAATTTGATGGGTGCCACAGTATTTAGTGTGTTAGTAAAGATAGCATCCATACTGCTGATTATTACATCAAGGTCATTTGCGTTTGCGGGTGCATTTAGAAATAGAGAAAGATCAGGTAAGTTATTTGTGAATTCATCTTTAGTGGACGGGACGATAGTTCTACCAGGGCGATATATCCGTGCAGGTCTGCTAATTTCAGGTAAACACAGCTTATATAGTAAGAGGTAGTGGTCTGTTATATCATCGCTTTGTGGTATAATGTCTACATCAATGACCTCAAGTCCATGAGACAAAATTAGATCTAATGTATGCTTTAAGCGATGTGTTGGACCAACAACGTTTTGCTTTATCCCAAGTGATTGTAGTAAATCTGTAAACGCGAGCCCTAATGTATCGTTAGCGTCATCTATGTGAATGTTAAAGTCTCCTACAATTAGTATTTTATCAGTTTTAACTAGTAAGTCAGAAATAAAATCCGAAAACTCTTTTAGAAAATTGACATTGGGTCCCGGGGGTCTATATATGGTGATTTAAAGCGAGAGATAATATAGGTTTTTTCATAATATCCGGAAGCATAACATTAAGTGCCAATACTTCAAAAGAGTTAAACATAAGTCCGTTTCTCTGATTAACATTAAGAATATCACTAAAGATTGATGCAACTCCACCACCACGACCAGTCTGACGAGCCTCATGCTTATATAAGAATCCTGAAGGAGTTGCTTCATTTAAACTAATATAGTCATTTTGTTTCAGCCAGGTTTCAGTGAGACAGAGTGCATTAAGATTGTTGTCTGTTATTATTTCATTTATGATAAGTGCTTTAGGTGCTAGTGACCTGATGTTTAGGAGACCAAGCTTTAAAAAATTTGTTTCCACTTTTTTGCAGTTTTTCTGGTTTGATTCTTAATAGATTTTTTTTCTAGAGCACACAGTAGGTTTATTTCCTGATCTAATAATACGAGGAACAGACACAGTCTCTATGGGGTTAGCCAGATATGCATTACTGTGATTTGAGCAGGACGAGCAAGAGTCTATATTGCTAAAATGTGAATTTTCACTTACGAGTCAGATAGAACGAAGCATCCTGGAGATGTTGTCCGACAGGAGTTCAGCTCCAGCATTGCTCGGGTGTAGCCCATCAGCACGGAAAAACCTAGGCCGCTCCCAGAAAAGATTCCAGTTATTGGCAAAGAGCAATTTCTGTTCTTTACACCATGTTAATAGCCATTCATTCAGAGCAAAAAGTCTACTGAACTTATCATTTCCTCTGCGGTAGGTAGGAAGCGGTCCAGAAACGATGATCTGCGTGGCGGGCGAGGTGCGTCGAACCGTCTCGATCAGGCTCCTGAAGTCCCTCTTCAGGATCTCCGTCTGCCGCAGCCCGGTGTCGTTCGTCCCCACGTGGAGGACGACAGCTCCGATGCTCTCGCCAGCGCTCAGGATAGCGGGAACCTTAGCAGAAACATCCTTAACACGAGCACCGGGAAAGCAGTGAGTGCGTACATTGTTACCTTTAGTGGAAGCAGCGCGGACGTGGTGAACGATGGAGTCACCGATGATTGCCACATCGCGACCCGTCTCGCGGAGGGGGGCGAACCGGTTCTCCGTGGGGATCTCGAACACAGGAGGAGGAGACGTTCTGCCCCGAGGCCTGGTATGCACCTTCCGCGGCTGCACCCAGGGGCCACGGTAGCCGGGTGCCGGAGTGAACGACCCCTGGATGAGCCGCGACCTCGGTGCGCTGGGCCTGGGCAGAGAAGAGCAGGGCCCGCTGTTCCCGGAGCTGTGCTCGCTTCATCTTCAGATCGCGAATCTGCGAATCCACAGCTATCAGCTCCAACTCCAACGCCTCCATCGATGCTTCTCCTGCACTCAAGGATCGACACACAATCGACATTGTACAGGGTAAAGAGCAAAGACAGTAAGTGAAAGAAGTCAGTAGCTTTAGCTGACCAGCGGTGCTAATAAGCTAAAGCTACAAGCGGATGCTCGAGAGACAGAACGTTTTAAAGTAGATTTGTTTGTTTAAATGTATTAAGGGTTTGTTCACCCTAAGTAGGAGAGACAAATACTAGCGAATAGGGAAGTATTTTATGATAAAAACCAAAGTCGTTTTAATAGAAGGTAATGCAGGAAAGCCTGCTGTATTGTAACTTGACCTGCAAATGAATGCCTCTAAATGATCAACATGACCAAAACTGCTGAAAAACCTGTTGTGCAAACTATAGGCCTTCTGTCATCTGATTGATACCTTATACTTTTTTAGCTAATAAAAGGCCCAACAACAAAATCTTATGGCTCTGCACTTAACTGTGTCTACACACTTTCATATTGTGCATGTCTTACATTTTAAGGAGCAATGTGTGTTAACTTGATTTATTTCTAGTGTTAATTTTTTGTCTGATATGATATATCAGGCTTTTAAAAAGATCAGAAGGTATACAGCAGAACTTTATTATTGTTTTAATGTTTGGGAAGGTCATGTATATTTTCTATTGAAATTAATTATTATTATTATTATTATAATTTGGAAAATTAAAGTAATGAGGATCAGCACAAAGTTGTCGTTTCAGACTTCTAAGTGCTGCGTAGTTAACTTTTATTTTGTGTTCTCTTAAATGTACAATTTATGACTAGGCCCACATGGAATCTGCACCCGCAGAAGTCAACAGATCTTTCGTAGATTTAAGCCTGTCATTCAATCTTTACTTGTATTTGTGTGTGTCTAGTTTGCTTAGTGTGGGCCTCTAAATATGTATGTATGCATGCATGCATGTATGTATGTAATTCATTTTTATTTTTTGCTTAGAAAATTCTGTGCAGAAATGGCACAACAGTCTGTCTGTTGATTCTGTCTGGCCCTGTTTATGACCTTTTTTGTTTCCTTCACATTGTTCATTAAATTCTCTCCACTTAAAAAGGAAACCTGCAGAAACCCTGCTGTGATGTTGCATTGTTTTGTTCCCACAATGAATACTTGAGAAGTTTGATCACAAAACCAAGTATTTAAGTATAATTTTTAGTAAGACATGTTATTGGTAAATGTAACAACTGCACATTTGTGTATTTAGTGCAAGTTCCTTTTTATTGTTTTACTCTGTTTGCGCTTCTGAATACAATAGAAGTGTTTTTTAAATTAATTTATTTATTTTTTCTTCCTGAGAGTTCTTTATGTTCTCATGATATTGGCTAAAAAATCCTGACTATAAAATGTATTTCTCATCTATCAAGGCTTTAAAAAAAAAATCAATTGTACTAAAATAATAATATTATATACTATATAACAGGGTTAATATAGCAATGTGACATCATACGCTTATGACCCATGTGTCTGTATCCCAGACTTCATATGTTTTTGTTGGAGCAGCTTGTCTAAAAGCACTGTTTCATTCTCCAATTTTAATGTCAATTTGTAGGCCCAAGATACCTGAAGCCACATTGGTTCCCTCAGGAATGTTTTTTTTTTTCTATGGGATTTTTTTTTAGAATAGTGGTTTTTGGTTTGAGTAAATTAAGAAGAGCTGTGGTTAACATTATGTGAAGAGGGTTTCATGCTTTGTTTCGTAACATAAGTGTTGTCTAATTTCACATCCTTCTGGTGCCTTTTTTTTAAAAAATGCATCCGCATCAAAACCGACATTACATAACTTTTGTAAACCATATAAAGTATCTTTAAGAATTAATGGCTACTCCTAAAGGAGCCACAGCAGGTTTATGTGGTTTAAATATGACTGCGAAATGACATCCATTGTGAGATTTTATATTTAAATGGAGCCCCTGATTACGTTTCGTAATGTTATTATGACTTGACCACACATTGTTTGGGTAAAATTATTTTTGAGAAGAATATCGCTTTTCTTTATTTTTATATTTATATATTATTATTTTTAACATTTATTTTTTTATTAATAATTTATTTATTTTTATTTTTTAAATATATATTTTTACATTTATTTGCTTATTTTTTTTATTTAGATGTCAAAAGAGTGTTTGTTACACACACTATAATTCTTTATTAAGGCTGCTTTCACAGTATATTTGTCATAACAGCAAGTCCCAGATTCAAGGTAGGAATTTGCCACGTGAATTCATCAGAGAATACAGAAAGTTGTCATATGACTTAATCACGTGCAACTTTAAAAGTTGTTGCATTGAAGTTTGTATCTTTTATTTGTGATGCGTAATCAGTTGGTATGGAAATGTTTGCTATTCTTGGAATGTTTGATTCAGATTATTTTCAACTTTGTGTGAGCCACTAGTTACTGTACCACCTATTCCCTAAAACCGATATCGCGGAAACAACTTTCTGCTGGCCTGATTCAGTAGGGCGGCCTGGCATTGGGTGCTGGCACACTGAGAGCAGAGGCTGAAAGAGGGTATTATTGATCTGGGCACTGGCAGATCTGAGCCTCCAGTTCTCTCTCTGTTCATTGTTTTCATTAGACTGACTGAGCTTTTTGATAAGGCTTTGTGGGACACTACAGGCCTTCCAAAATGCACCTTTTGTTATGGTGTCTTTCTTCTGTGACTGATAGCTGTGGGGAGATGGATCTTCCTGACTCTTAAGTTTCTGCCAACTCACTGAGATGGACTTACAATCCACCTTACTGATTGTCCTTCAAACTCTGACCTCCTGAAGGGAGACATGATCAACCTAAAGTATCTCAGATGTACTGACTCTAATTTAAATGTATTCTTTTTGCTGTAAGTCTTTTCTCGTCTAGACTGAATTTGATAAATGCATTAAATATAGTAATATTGTGAAAATATAAAAAAATTGTTAAAAGGTGCTTTTTGTTTCTTTTAAGGCAAAGCTGAATTTTCAGGATGCATTCAATATATATATATATATTGTTTATTAGTAGAAATCTCAGCACAGAATCTTGAAATCTATTATTATTATTTGCTATGTTTAAACCTTTTAAATGATTTTGAGAGTATAGGAGCTGAAAACGTATAACTTTTTAACCTTTAAAATTTCCACCATGTTCTAACTACATGAGGTGTCTTTTCTATGTTAAAAGGATTGTCCTAATTAGGGCTGCACAATATATCGTTTCAGCATCGATATCGCAATGTGCACATTTGCAATAGACAAATCGCAGGATGTGCAATGTTGAGTCTGAATTACAGTTGAACAGGAGCCACGGAACACCTGTGATTTTTGTAGAGTCACTGCAAAGTTATAAAAGAGTGAAAATATCATTCGCATGTGTTTTTCAAGCCTGTGCAGTGACTGAGCATTTTGTGAGTTTAAATCATTAGGGCAAGGAAATTCTAATGTTTGGAGGCATAACAAAGATTAATTGTATTTAGTAATTTTTTACGATGAAGACTATACAGTGTTTTACATTTGCACTGCAATAAATGCTTTTCTCACTTAGGACTATTGTCTTGTTTCTAGTCTAAATATCTAAATTTCAAACTGAAAACTGTTATTTTACTTACCCCACTGACATTATTTTGCTTAATTTGTACTTCTTTCAGAAAACAAATCAAGAAACCATTTCTAGACAAGTAAAAATATTGATTTAAGAATTGTGATATTTTTGAAAAGCATTTGTTTTGCATTGTGATTATTCAATTTCTAAATCTGAATACTGTTAGGCTCCACAGAAGACGGAGCAATTCAAACCATCTGGTGAAATTGTGTTCTTATCGTAATATATATTGCAGAAAATGTAAATATCGTAATATCTTTTTCCAATTTCGTGCAGCCCTAGTCCTAACCATCAGTTAATCAGCAATACACAGTTTATAAACGCATTTTACTTTTGTGACAATGTGGCTGAACGACAGCATAAACTACTATGACAATGATCACCTGAGGTGCTGATTATGTGCTTTTTATTCAGTGTTAAATGCTAGCATTTTCACTTTTTATTACCATTTTAAGTTACACTTTTTGCCATAATGAAAGCAGCAGCAGATGGTTTTACCTCTGCTGTTGAGAATAAAATAACTAGCACACATGCAGTTTATACTTGAACGTTAGAACTGTACAAACCATATCAGTCACTCAGCAGGTAGGCCTACTTTTAAGAATGTTAATGAGATTTAATATTTATTAATTAGATTATAAACCTGTCCACTTTCAGTGGGAGTGCAGTGCACTATTTTGGACTTCTGAATGGCTGGTGTTTAAATATTTATGTCATGTCTGATGGAGAATTTTAAATTTCTTGTCATGTTGTATGTTAGAATATGGTGTTGGAGTGCAAACCCAGTTATAACCACTTGTTTGGTTAAAGCTACAGTAGGTCTCATAATAGATCCACTAAAAGATGTACGACATATTACTTAACTAATTGTATTGTTCACAAATCATTTAAACAGAAATATTTGCATATTATTCAATAATGAAACTAAAATAAATAAATGTAAAGAACAGAATAAGTGTATATTTAACAGTGGTCGACCGATATATATGGGCTCTGGTGATATTTGGAATGTTTTAAATCACTGTATTGGCTGATGTTCTGCATTGATGCCTATGCACATTGTTCTCAGATAATTCTAAACACTTTCTCTTCACTTTCATAATTTGACACTACATTGTGTTACACACAATAACAATCCAGCAGCAGTATTATTGAAAAAGGACCACCAGACATCACAGCTGCAGCTTCTTTATGAGACACATGTCATATGAGCGAATTTGGACAAAAATTAAATGCAATTTTTTACAAATGATCAAAAATCCTGTGATCCTATACCTCAGGCCTCGTTTACACATAACTTTTTCTACGGTTACAGCTTCCGTCCACACTAGCCTTGAGGTTTCGACCCCCAACAATATGGCGTTATTTCAATGGCAAATGTTGTGAACACAGTATTACAAGGCGAGAGCACATTCATGTAATACGAGCTAGCAAACCTCTTTGCTTGTGCACCGACTTTCTGTGGTCATGCACTAATTTTCTTGTGGACTCACAAATACAAGCTGCTTATGTTTGAATTGTCTGCTCTTGCTCCGTGAGATGATAGGGACTCACAATTTGTGCCATGTGTTCTCTCTTCCTTTCGTGCTTTTGCTCTCCAGAGATCATCCTGTCTGTTTAATCAGTTAACCCAAGAATGTTGATAGGATTTATATATTGCTACACTATTTATTTAGCATTGAAAAAAAATCTAATCTAATGCTATTAGATTACGACCACCTGCCAACTAATAATTTGTAGGACCTCTTTTACCCACAAAACAGCAGCTTTGTGGTGAGGCATTGAATCAATAAGGTTGCGATAGGTCTCCTAAGGAAGTGGTTCCCAATTTCAGTCCTTGTTTTTAATAAAAGAAATATAAATATGCATATAATAATAATAACAACATTATACAAAAGCAAATTGTCATGAATAAACTGAAAAAAGCCCCTCGAGATGAAGGCATGGATGCAGTGGTTTTTATATTTATGTAGAAAGTAATATTTTAATCCTTTAATTCGTTTTCCTTTGTAAAGATATTTGCATATTGCTGTTCATCCTGTGTGTACTAAGCAATGTGTAAGCGAGGCGCACAACTAACGCACTCTGCGCTGGACTTTAGACCTGCTTTCAGCTGGTCTATTGCACAGTCTATTTTAGTTCCTCAAAATAGCAACGAGCCAACAATGCACCTTAACACACCTCTTTTCTAGACCGGAACACCCATGAGTCTACAAAGTAGTACAAATGGATTTGTTATTTAAACAACGTGGCGCAAAATGGGAAAATTAGGGCAAACACGTCTTGAGCCTTATTGCGCCGGGTATATGATAGGGCCCTAAGTGTAGCTTAAGGAAGAGACAGGGTGGGGGGTTCCAAGGACTGGAATCGGGAACCACTGACCTAGGTCAGGGATTGCCAAACTTTTAAGCCCACGACCCCTAAAATAACAATACCAAAAGCTTATTGTGGAATCGATCTGCTGCAACTGACTCTATTGCAGCATCGTTATATGATGAAACCCCACGACTCTCACTTTGGGAATTGGGGACCGATCACACCGAACACACTTTTCCATTTGCTTTTCATGTTGCTAGGCACCAACTGAATCAGCTGCATATTGTGTGTGAGAGTGTTGCTGTTGATGTTGTAATTTTAATATTTAATAATATTGTGATATTCAAGATTTAAGTCGTACAGCTCCAGATAACTCAAAACAGAAACCACTAATCTCTCCTCCATCTTCAAAAGTCTTCGTAGTTGTCTTGACAACACAAACACTGCTGTCACCTCAACGGAAACCTTGCCTCTACTTTCATTTGATTGGAGAATGAAAGACGTGACTGATGTAACATGCTTTTTTTTCTGCTCCGAGTTCACTTTTTTCAACTGAGCACACAACGGCAAAATCAAAACGCTCGTGGCCGTTAGTAAATAATTCAAAAAAGGTGCCTCTCAAGGCAAAAAGTGCGTTCTGCGTGATTGGCCCCTTACTGTGCTAGGTTTTAACTCTGTTCCTGCAATACCCCCAGCAATGTACGTTTTACATCGCTATTTTACTGTCAGATGTCCTGTTACATGTAGTTTTACACTGCACATTAAGAGTTTGACCCTTTTATTGATTCTTTCTTTTGTGGAAAAGCTAAAACGGCTGCCTTGTTTTCCAGTCAGTCTTTACCAGCGGCATTCACGTATAAAGGCGTTTTCTAAGGAATCTGCTTTCAGGCAGATTTTCAAGGCCTCGTGATATCAAATGATCTAGAACAAATTCAAACGAGCTTTAGTCACAACCAAGCATGTATTTAATGACTATTTCTCACTAAAAATGAAATCAGTCATTGAATTTTTTGCTGAGATGCTCTGACAGGAATGTAGAATATCAACAGTGGCAACGGATGCCTCATCTTCAAAATCAGACCCGTTAAAGACGTCTCCACAGACAAGATATTACATATTTAGGACTCAAACATGCCTTGATGCTTTCTGTAATTGTGTAAGTGTCTAGTGATAAGCATCAACAGCACAGGATGTCTGGACCTCTCTTTGGTGCTGACATCATGCACACTGTTGGGAGCCAATTGTAGATTAGCATTTTACTCTGAATCCTTGTTCTCATGAATGCTGTATATAATGCTGTACTCATAGGAAAGATCCAGGAGGCTTCCAGGAAAAGCTTATGTAGCAGAACAAATGCCTGACTGCTCATAACTAGAGGAGACATGAAGAGCTTGTGTTTACAGGATTTAATCCGAGATGCGTCTTGAGCATTGTAGTTCCTTTTATCTATGAGTGGCTTCATTCTTAAATGATTTAATGAGTTTAATTTGAAGGTAAGGTGTCGTTTTATGATGTGACGATTACTTTCTTATTTAGCTTGCATACATAACATTAACAGTAAGGAAGCTGTCCAAGGGAAGTAACTTCATGAGAACTGCACATGCTGGTCAACAGGAGAACATTGTTCCTCTTCACTGATGAGTTGTAAATATTACATCAATTTACTGAAACCAACACACTTAATTTTTATTTTGCAACAATCGTAGCAATGCCTGATGGAACCATGCTAATCCTTTTGCCACTTCCCAATTGGATGTAGTTTTACATTGCTATCAGGGGTGAATTTAACCGATAAGCGGCCGCTTAGGGCCCCAGGAAGTCTGGGGGCCTCCAATAAATATCTAGAAGTGTAAATTATACCTATAAACTATATATAACATCGTTTTCTATCATATTTTGTATGGTGAGTTAAACAAATACAATTTTAACGTAATTATTATTTAGTATACAATCAAATATAATAATAATAATAATAATAATAATAATAATAATAATATTATTATTATTACTATTATTATTATTATTATTATTCTAATGTAATAATAATATTACAAAATAAAATATCCATCATGGAGCAGTCAGATTTCTAATAAATATATGTATTTTTTGTTGTAAATTCATTTTTACAATAAAAAAAATAATCATTTAAAATCACTAAATCCGCCCCTGATTGCTATACATGCATTGCCACATGGAAAAGCTACCATAACATTCTTACTTTTATATGAACTTTGTTGATTTAAAGGGCTTGTGTGTACCATTTGGTGAAAGAATCATATTGTGACTACAACCTGAATTGTGGATGAATTTAGAGCTGAAGGATCAAAATGGCATGAAATGACTTTGAACCAGCAGCTCTAATGTTTGAACGGCATGTGTTTTTTTTTTTTTTTTTTTTGGGGTTCGTCTCTATTTAAGTCCTGTTCTGTTCAATTTGTGCTGCCTGTAGAAACCACTTATGCTTCAAGGGTGTTCACACTTGTTCTCTGTAAACTACTCAGTCCTCTGCTGATTCAGAAGGATGTCAAAGAAAGACAAACCTTTCTCTTTCCATTCCCATTGTTCTTGGACTTTAAAGGGATAGTTCACCCAAAAGTGAAAACTCACTCATCCTTCACTTGTTTAAAACACATTTGAGTTTCTGTTGAACACAAAAGATATTTTGGAAATGCTGGTGCCCATTGATATCCATAGTATTTTTTCATTTATTTATTATTATTATTATTATTATTATTATTATTTTTTTATTTTTTATTTTTCCTAACAATGCAAGTCAATGGGTACCAGCAAGCAGCATTCTTCAAAATAATAACTTGTGTGTTTAATTAAAGAAAGCCGTAATACCACATGAGGGAGAATAAATTATCTATTGAGTTTTTAGGGTTGAGTTAAAACCAACACCTTTCAGTTTTAAAGTTATAATTATGGTAAAGTGCTGTAATCCATTCATTATTAAAGGGTGGAGGGGTGTCATGAAATTTCTGTATTCATAGACCAAGTTATAATTGATTTAACCCTTTCACACAATTTTTGAATACTTCACTTGACCCCCAGAGTTCTTTTTCTTTTCTTTCTTTTTTAATGTGACCATTAATTAGAACGCTTGACTTTTATATTTCCATGGTGATGTGTCTGGTTTGTCATGTGACATGCTGCACTCTCATTCACTTCAGTGAAGAGATTAGAGCTGCTGGATTTATAACACATAAATTCATCAACTCCCTAAAATAAAAGTAAGTGGCTGTTTAACTAGGAGCAGAATAGAGTAAATGTTCTAGTTTCCTAAACTGTGTGTATATGTTGTGAATAACACACACTGTCTACATGGAAATTTTATACAATCTGACAATGGATTTTACAAACCATAAATGCTTTGTTTTGCTAGTGAATATGTGCATTTTAAATGTTTGCCTCCAAAAACCAAAATTATTTAATTGAGTTTTCTTCTGTGATAAGCCATGCCAGCCATTGCGGGAAAGCAGATTTGAATTTAGCATCTGATAAAGTGATGTGCTGAACGTTCTAATTGTACACTCCAGGTACCAGCACAGACTATTCACACTGTTGTGATTTGTACATGTCATATAGGGTTAAGACTGAAAGGGTTTTTCCTGTTTTATTTACAGCAATATAACAGGTTTTTAGTTGATTTGATAAGCGGAAGCTGCGTTTGGCATCTATTGAGTCAATAGTGCACAAGCGCAGTCGCTTGTGCACTGTTGACTCAGTAGATGCCAAACAAAAGGTGTGAAAAAAAGTGTCACTGAAGGTGCTAGTAGGAAAACCCCCTGAATGTCTAAAATCTCTGTATATTCTGACCCCCTCAAAGCGATTTATCACACTCTATTTCACATATGGTGTTCTATAATTTTGGGTATTCTCCTCTTTTGCAGATACAATGGCTCACTCCCCAATGGAGACAGAGGGCGAAGGAAAAGCCGGTTTGCCCTTTACAAGAGAGCCAAAGCCAATGGAGTCAAGCCCAGCACTGTACACATCCTTAACACACCACAAGCCAGCAAGGTAATCGCACATCAGAAGCCATAACTGAGAAATGTAGTCATCTGTGAGATTTTGTTTTATTTTTTTATTTTTCCCTGCTTCCTGTTATCTTATCAACATGATTCTTCTTCACATTGCCTTCAAAACGTTTAGTTTGGAAGTAGCTTTTAAGTAAGATTGCTATTTTATTTTTTTTTTTTAATAGGGAAATAAATTTGAAAGACAGAGAACATCACCAGGATGCCTGAATATTGGTGTCTCGTTGTGTCATTCAAGTAGCTTAAAATTAAATCAAGATGACTGAATATTGGGATTGATTAACAAACTCAATATAGCTTTAAATAGCAAAAATAAACAAATGGTAGAAAAAGAAACATTACAAGCAGTAAACCCATTGTTCCCTGTATCTGAAAGTTTACAGATGCCCTTCTGATGTAGCTTTCACACATGGCATGTGCATTTGAAAGTAGATTGTCATTAATGAGTTTTGTATTAAGTTTGAAAAGGCCTTCATAGAGCATTTGAATAGGAAAGCACAAAAATATATAACATTTATTATTAAAATATCACCGTTTATTTGATGGAACCAATACATATACATGCTTGTGTAATTGTCAGCAATTAGAATACTGCCAACTGCAACACGCAAATGCTGTAGCATGCAAATCGTTGCAGAGAAAATCCAAATTTCTTGCCCTTTTTGAAGGGGTGGCATTTAATTTTTTTGCTTTGTAACAGCAGGGTGGATCAACTCATTTTAGATTGTGGGCCGTGGAGAAATGTTAGCTTAGGGCTTTTTTTTATTTATTTTTTTTTAAACCGTGCCATACCCATGAAAGCGCATGATCAACACATGCTCATCTGGAGATCGTAAAGTCAAGAATCAACTTTATGCAATGGCAAAACATGGAATTTGAAATTACAATTTCTCTGCTATGTGGAGCTGGAAAGTCTTGTGATAGAAATAATAGAGTATGCTGGATTTTTTTTTTTTCCCTGTTGTAAAGCTGTACAATGAAATGTTTGCTAAGAAATGCTGTGATCTATTGTATCATATCATATTCTATCCTGTTGTAGCATAACAAAAAAAAAATACAAATAAAACACTGGCAAGGATAGCACACCTAATCCCACTTTCAAATCTCTGCTTGCTTACTAGGACATTCTTCAGGGATTTACAGGGTGGCTAATAGGTGTGGTTGGGTTGTAAAAAGTTTATTGTCATTCACAGCAGCCACTACCAATAAACAAATCCATGCGGATACTCTGTTCCAGCTCCATGAATTGCACAATAACATCTGGAGATGGCAGAGACTGTCTCTTTGATACTTTACGCATTTTTTGGGTGACGTGTTGTCTGAAATGTTTGAACACTTTTGAACAATCAGCCCACAATTGCATTAACCCACAATAGTTGAATTTTGATCCTGACTTCTATCCCAGTGACTTTTGGATCTTTCTTTATTGTGGTTGGTGGCTCCTCTGTGATATTTGCTGATGACTCTGTTATTTTGCTGCTGTTCCAGTCAGCTGAAGGCAAACTGCCAACCACTAGCACTGTCTGAGGAAATCTTTCTCAATGAGGGCTGCTTCATTACAGTACACCAATCCAGATCCATACCAAAACATAGCAAGCTATCAAACTAGACATAGCATTTTAAGGCATACATCTAAAAACCCATTCACACCTTGTATTAAGTTGCATTTTTGTCAATCCAGTCACTAGTGGAGCAACATAAATGCACGTCTTAGGGTGCTTTCACACTTGCCTCATTTAGTTCAGTTAAAACGTACCAGAATCTTTTTGACGCGGTTCATTTTTACAGCTGTGATAGTGGCAATTGTACTCTGGTGCACACCAAAAGTGGACCAAACAAGTGTACCAAGACCTGCTCAAAGAGGTGGTCTTGGTACATTTTCAAACAAAAAAGTGGTTCATTTGTGGTGGGAATGTGAACTGACCTCGAACCAACCCAAATGCAAAAAGTTTTTGAAGCCTTTTTTTTTTTTTTGGACTAAACCAGCTGCCATAGTTAGCTGTGACATGCATTCTGGGATGAGCTTTTCTTTTTATTCTTCTATGGAGGAGGTCCATATTCGCTCTTTGGGTGCATTCAAACTAGGCTATCCGAACCATGCCTGGGTGCGTTTCCCAGTTTCGTTTCGTTTGACAAGTGTGAGTGTTCTGAATCGGGCCCAGGCGTGGTTCAGTTGGCCAGCCCTGGCCCGGTTGGAACAGGTGTGCAAGAGCGTGGTTCAGTTGGGCTTTGGCACGGTACACTTGTAGTGTGAGTGCAAAGCACACCTGAGCTCGAAACTGAAGATGTGACGTCACTTTTAAGGGACTGTTTCATATGGATTTATTAATCATTCTTACTTTTCAATGAACACGAACTGTCATAGTTTATTAAAGACGCAAACCCCTCGCTGCCACCTTCAGCAAACATGCAGCATGAGGACTTTTATGATAATTTATGAGCATCAAAAGTGGTAGATCTGTTCTGCAAAATATTTGACTGTCACTGCATCCGAAACGACTAAAATGATACAAAACGATATAACTAAAGCAATGTCCATTGTGTTGAGCAAGAGCGTTTCTCTTCCTGTTAAACTGAACAGTCGCATCATCGAAGACATAAGCATGCTCCGGCTCGGAAGGTAAATGGAATGTGAGTGCAGGCTGTCGGGGGAGAGGGCACAAGCGTGCTTCGGCACGGTTCAAGGCAACTGTACCTAGTGTTAGTACACCCTTTGTTTACTTTTGTGTGCTGTGTATGTGAGTTTCCTGCGTGTTGATTCTGACCAATCAAAATGCAGTTCAGGAAATTGAATCTAGCCAATGACTGATATGGATGTTGTCAAGTTTGGTTCAACTGGTTATGTTTCAGAGCAGTTGGTTTGGTGTGAAACTGAACCAAAACCACTGTAGCATTTTTCAGTCTATAATTTTTAATCAAAAGGAACCAAAGGATTTTGACCGCATTCAGAATTAGTTGAAAAATCTATTCGATTTGGATTGCTTTTGTAAATGTTCATCTGGTCAAATGTGTTTGAAAGAACACCACCTACTCTCCAAAGCTAGCTGTTTGTACTTGGCAAATACTATTTCATAATCCATGTGTCTTGGTAGAATGCAGCCATCCCTTTTCATTTCTTTCCCATTTGCTTAAAGGGTGGTAATACCAGGTGGTGGTAATCATGTAAAATGCACTGTAAATACCAGGTGCATTTATGATGAGCTCATTTAGTACCTTTTTAAAATGTCAATTAAAGGATTAAATCTAATTTAAACTAACTGAAAATTATAGATTGTTATGCTGGAAGTTTAGCAACTGGTCGTTAGTATTTGCTTGGCTAACGGTTAGAAAGAAATTGGTGAAATACTGCAAATCAGTCACTTAATATAATTTCATTTTGTGGCAAATTAAAATCTATCTCAATGTAATTGCAAGGTAATTTTTTTCCAATTATAGTGACTCCTTAAAAGAGGTTTAACTTACCAATTTGTTTATGGAGGTCACCAAAAAGTGGGCAATTGTTCATTGTGCTTGTTTGGACCACAGTCAACAGAGCAGAACCCTAAAGCTACATTAGGTCAGAGCCTGAGAATAGCTATGGCATTGTGCCACTTTACATCCATTATCCTTAACTCAGTTTTTACCTGCCTGTTTCTACACTTCATTCATGTGGTCTCAGGTTCGGTCCTCAAAGTTAACACTGTCGTTACATCACAGATACCGGTGTGAAAGTTACCATTGATGTAATATTTCATCACACGTACTCTTGTCCTAATATTCACACTGTTGTACTTCCACAAATTAGGACTCCAAATTAACTTTTACTTTTGGAGCACTGTAGCACCTTAATTAAAATATTAGGAGTCCAAGCAGAAAATGTAGTGACAGGGCCACACAATGCACGATTGTTTTGCATGAGTAGCAGGACCCTTATTAAAGAATTCTATTTTATTTATTTTATTTTTTTTGAGTAACACTGTTCCATTTGTAAAAACTGTTATAGCCTCATTTGATATAATTGTAGAACATGATGTCCACAGATCATAGCACATCACTACCATTAAAAAAAACCCAAGTATGGGTCTATTGTATTTATGAAAAATGTTACTTTTTGTATTAAAAAAACTGCTGCTATTCAGTGGATTGTCCTTCAACAGTGACATTTTATACTAAACTGAACTGACTCCAGTTTTAATTTTACTAGAACTACACCATCATTCTACCACTACTCTCCTGCCTGCCTGATATGCTGGAATATTCCACAGTTGGAAATATTATGGCTTTTTATTCTCTTTTCTTTATCTGGTAAGCTGCTTTTAAACAATCTACATTGTAAAAATCACTATAGAAGTCAAGATGACTTGAATGCAAATGAACAATTGATATGACGCTAATACTGTAATTTATATTGATAACATTTAATACATGAATACAATACTATGGTTACATTTTTAGTGTTACTACAGTTAAACCAACGGTAAATGTTGGAGATTTGTGAATTGAAATGCCTTCTAAACAGCATTGTTGCACATGGCTTCTGCTTGAAACTTGTTTAAATCACTGAGATGTGTGGTTGCTGAAACAAAAACACTTCTCACCTGATCTCAGTGTTTAGCAGTGTGATCATGACTTGTGTCAGTGTAGTAAACGCACTCTAGCTTGTAATGTGCTGACTTTTTTTTTCCTTCTTTTTTTTTGGGGGGGGGGGGGCGAACTAATAAAATAGTTTCTTTATAGAGTCCTATTTAGTTATGGTTTAGTTCTTTTTGTTTACTTATAAAAAAGGAGAAAATAAAAATTGCGATCTATTTGTGATGTGTTTGATTTACACAAAGACACGGTCTCCGTAATTAAAGTCCCATGAACGCAAGGAATGTTTTCTTCTGACCATGAAACTCGCTGGCATGCTGTATTTTGGGGAGGTTTTGTTACTGTTGGCTGCTTATCCGTCCACAGTGCCTCGTCAGAGCTGAAAATAGCCCAGCGCACAGTCATCTGTGAATCACGCTGCTCTTTGGGGTCACGGCGCTCTAAGGTGGAAGGCCTATCCGTGTCTCCAGGCGTCACTCCGAAAGGGTTAACCTCAAAACGGCCAGTTCTCCAGCAGTGACACAGCTGCATCATTGTAATGTTAAAGTGGAACAAAGAACAGGCTCTGCAACTCCTTTCAGATAACGGGTCACAAAATGTCACTAAACTATTCCAGGAACAATATGCGATTGTTCATGGATGGTCTTGATGGGTTTTTCTTTTTTCCCCAAAGTGTACAGTTCTTTAGCCACTTGCAATGTGGGCTGTCCGTTGCTGGTGGAGGGTACAGTTAAATTGGATCCCGTGGCTTGAGGTTGGTGGCCGCAGCATCTCATCGCATGTTTACAACAAACGCGAGGCTCAAGCTGCTTGGGCGTCTCGCAGATGGAGCGGCTTCATTTACACTGTTGTGCAGATCTATTGTTTGGAGTCTCTTTCTATAGCTTTTTGTGGCCAACTGTAAAACAGGGGTGGGATGTGGGGATGGATGGATGGACCCCCTGCTGTGAGTGTGGAGCGCAGCCTAATGTTTTACCCTCAAGCCTCTTTGTTCCACTTCACTATGGGCACCAAATGCAGCACCGGCAATAACGTCCCAAATTTTTCAGTTGGAAGCCGGTCAGTCACACACGACACCGAGTCCCATTATGAGAAAAACTAAATGGCTTTGGATTTAAAGCTGGTTGGGGTAGATACAAATAAATAACTTGTAATAAAACAAATGGCAATACTCAATATATCTGTAGTGATGTTATTTATGAAATATCTTAATTAAATGTTATTTCATGGTTAATGACCACATAATCAGTGAAACTGAAAATTATTAACACAGATATACTGCAAAATGAATAATCATTACACCCTTTATGATTGAGGAAGAATATTTAGGTTTATTCATTGGTATAATGCATTACAAAAATGTTATTACCAAATGGCTGGTGAATGAGCGGGACAGTATAATTGTACCTTTTTATAAATTCTGAGAGATGGTGATTTATGGTTGGTTCAGAGTTGTTGTGTGTAATTATGCACTTTACTATTATTATTACTACAGTAAGTACGTGTATCAAGGACACAGAAAAAGAAAGTTTTGCCAGACTGTCAGATTCTGAAGTTAAGTGGATTCGACAGACCATAGTTAACTGAGCAGTTTATTTTATTCATTCTGAAAATATTTTATTTTAAATTAGGGCTGGGCTGATTAAAAATTTGTCAATAACAATGATATGCCCTAGACTTTTTTTACTCTATATTGATCTAAGAGCTAATCACACAGCAGAAATGTGCAACAATGGGAATCTAAAAGTGTGTTGATATTAAAGATGTACCAAAAATTTATCAGCCGAAAATATTATGGCATTTAATGGACCCTAGTTTTTGTGGCTTGAGTCATTGTTGGGGTACTCTTTTAAATATGGAAGCATTATCAACTTATATCGAAATGTATATTGTTATCATTCAATATGGAAAATAATTATCGAGATTGCATTTTTGCCATATCACCCAGCCCTTTAATGCATATTTTTGACATGACAAACCAATTCACATTAAAAACTTTTTTTAAATTCTTCAGAGAAGCTTAGAACTTGGCAATTTGTAGTTTTTTTTTTTAAATTAAACTTTACATGTTTTTATGCGTGTAAAACTGTAATGCTGGCAGATGTTATTTATGTCACTGTAATGCTTTCATTTTACAAATTGAAAATTAAATTTTGAACTTCAACTTCCAAATAAAATATTTGCCCACATTTGGGGTTTGTACTACGCGAGGTGACGACAGTCTTTGTGTTCGTCATTCACAAGTTCTTTGACCTCAACTGAGCTTTACATTTTTAAAGGTGCTGTATGTAAGTTTTTGACTCTTCTAAAGCATAAAAATACCATAATATGTTTGCAGATATTTAAGAAACATGCTAAGTGAACATTCTTGTTTATCTGAAAAACAATGCTAAAGTCAGTTATTCTGCTTTGAAAATGTGCGTTACGTGCAGGAACGCTGTATTTGTTTTGGGTTTTTTTTTAACCTGCCCACTGTCACTTTAGCTAATTATATTTCAGCACCCCGGGTTGCTTTCATGGAAAACCGCGTATTTCATTCAGTCAGAAAGGCTCACAAAGCATGTGACCTCCGAACAGTAACAGTAGCAGACTTCGAAATTAGACAGATTCAGAGTTCCACATGAGGTTATTAATTAGCAAATAGTATAAATATTGCAAACGTAAACATTAGGTGAGCAGGTTACAGTGTAACCCAGAGTACTAATAACATGCTACGCGATGAGATTTGACCAGACAAAACACGACATAAATTTAAATACAGCCATTCAGAAGCACAGAATATGCACTCACTCATGAAATGGTAAGGTTTATGATCTAATTAATACATATTAAACCTCTTTAGCATTATTAAATGTAGATGCTAAATCACTATGTGTTGGTTTGCACTGAGTCACAGTTCTAAAGTTCAATTTCAAACGGTTTTTTATTTTCAAGATCTGAGGTAAACTATCTGCTGCTGCTTTCAGTAGTATGGCAATAAATGTCATGTAAAATGGCATTCAAACTCACATTATTAGCATTTAACACTGAATAAAGCACATGAGGTGTACCTGAGGTGATCATTGTCAGTTTTCTGTTGTTCAGCTGCAAAAAATAGAAACCATTTCTAAAATATAAGTTCCAGGTATTGGTTAGGAAAAAAGCTTCTTTTAATATGAAAATATTCTTTTATATTGTGTGCCGTTGCTTTATTTAGAACACTATTTAAATCAGCCTTAAATCAGCCTTTAGGCTTGATGGTTAGGCACACTTCTATTGGTCCTCAATCTGGCAACCTGCACTTGCGTGTGTTTTGATCCAGCAATGCAATGGACCCTTTTCACATTTCCGGGTTTCTTAGCAGTGAAGTCGTCATAGTTGGGTAAACTTAGAGCGCAGCTAATGGGAGAGTACAACAAATATTTCTTTACAATCCAATTTGCTGAAATAATAAAAGAAATATAAATAAATAGATTGATTGATTGATTGCAGACTGTTTAAATAAAGTCATTTTGTGCAACTTCTATACAACTTCTCTTTTTTAGCAAAGCACATTTTAAATAATTGAAATGTCTTTTGGCCGAGAAATTGGGTTTTGTACATTTTGTGTTCTAGGACAAGTCCATACATAGACGTGTAGACACCCATACTTGCCATATTACAGGGCATATGTGGGGCGTGAAATTTTGGCTTTTAGTATGCATATGTGAACCTCTTGTGACCTCCAGTGTTATTGAGAAGTGTTACTGTAGGTTCACGTGAACCAAAACAATCCTGTACTCCCCATATAAGTGGATAGTGAGTTTTTAGACCCTGCTATCTATTGGTTGTTACACAGATAGAAGCCACCTTCCTCTCTTGGCTGTGTTTTTCCATTGTTGCACACTACTCTAGTAACCATGACCCAGTTTCCACTCCCTCTAGTGCACACGTGATCGAGATGTGGGTAATTTGGAAATTAGAAGAGAGAAAGGGTGAATCGGGAAGCGAGAAATAAGCATGCTGGGAAATTGGCTGTATTTTAACATTGCAGCAACGCGGTTTGTCTTAAACCACTGAAATCCTGTTTACACACACTCCAGTTTGAAGTGAACTCTATTCACATTGTAGTTCAGATTGATTATGCATGGTCAATTTCATGTTTGGAAAATGTTAAATGGATCTCAGTCCATAAGTTTTCATTTTGCTAGTCATGTGATGTTTGCCTCTTCTTACACACTTGATTTGAATCATGTATCATTTATTTATAACAAGCTGCATATGACAGCTGTTTGAGTAATGAATGTTTGATGGGGGTGTGTTTCAGACAGTAAAGTGCTCATGTTTGTTGCTGTGGTGTTTTTAGTTTTGGTCCAACATTAAACCATTACAAAGGTTAGCATTATTAGCCGTGCTGCCTTCTAACCTATTCACGTTTCCGGGTTCCGGGTTTTTTAAGAGCAAAGGGCATTTAGAGAGGTCATGTGAGGCTGTAGCAAATATTATTGCAGCCTTCTTTTTTGCTCTAACACCAAAGTAAAAAAAAAAAATAAAAAATCTACAGCTAGTCCTAAATAAGGTGCATGAATTACACCAATTAGAAGAAAACTCATGCTGTACATGAGCACCTGTGATGTACAGTATGTGGCGGTCCAGTTTTGCTCATTTGGAAGTTCATTAAAGATTAAACAATGCAGTGAATTCTCAGGCTACTGATTAATTAATTCAGCAAATATTCACTAGCAGTCAGTCAGTCAGGTTTTTTTAAACTAATTTTATTAATTTTAAACAATTAACTTTTATTAAGTTTTGTTTTATTTGTAATTAAGAATTGATGCTAAAAACCACCAGTAGGTTGCAGCAAGCCTGTCTTACTGACTGATTCGTTGAATTATTCATTTGTTCATGCAGATAGTTTTTTCAAAATCCAGATCAATTTGGAAACCAAACAAGTGAGACTCAATCCCCTTTGGCATCAAAAATCCTTGCAAGCTCCCTCTGAGTCTAAATTGTTATGAAGGCAGCTTTATTTATTTATTTATTTATTTATCTATTTGTTTATCTATTTATCTATCTAATGATTTGTGCTACTGTGGCTACCAGATCTGCCTCCGGTCATCAGAAATCAAAGGTTTGAGTTTATGGCATTTTGAAACGGCTCACCAAATTGAACTTTTTTTGGGTTTTTTTTTTTTTTTTTTTTTGAGCATGGTACTGCACTTTTGTTTTTCGAACACACTTCATTCCACTCACATTTTTGGTGGTCTTGTTTATTTTACAAATATTTGATCACTGTAAATATTCAAAATAAATATTCAAAAAAATGTATCAAAATTGAGAAACAAATTGTATACAAATTAATTAAAAAAACAAAAACAAGAATCTTTCAATAAAAATGTATGAAGTGATCAAATTCTGACCCACTTTTTTTTTTTTTTTTTTTTCGACATGAAATGATTAAATCATAATCCTTAATCTCAAATGATTCATTCAAAAACTGATGTCTTCTGAAATGGTTTATTATTATTATTATTATTATTATTATTAGTGTAGACTATAAATTATCCCACATAATACGGTACTAGTATATTTGATTTACTAATATATTTGCAAATGTTTCAATTAATTGTAAAACACCTTCTACTGGACTGTCCTGCTTTTAATGATTTCAGAAGACTTAAAAAAAAAAAAAAAAAAAAAAGAACTCTCTTAAGGACATTTTTAGCAATGTGACACCAGAAAAAATGCTAGAATTATGTATTAGCGCTAAAAATCTTATTTAATTTATGTACTCATTTGTTTGTTGATTTTGGTTGTATATTTATTATTGAAATGTTCTTGCCGTGAAAATAGCCTTGGTTGCTGACATAGCACAAAATAAAAAATACATTACATTACATTCAATTAATGGTAATCACCGTGAACCACATGTAAAATTAGCACTACTTGGTCCTTGAAAAATAAGATTACCGCTGCACAGTAGCTACACTATTCCCAAGTGCTCTGTTTCTGTTTACATTGTTCTATATTAATCTCTTTCTCGATTTGTGAAAAATACTAATAGGCTTACAGAATCCAGAACTCCCGAATGGTTTTTTTTTACATATTGGTTTGATACATTTAAAAAAAATTTATTTTCAGGTTTAAAATATAAAATGATTTTTAAATGCTTACTAATCCATAAATGAGTCTAAACTTTATTTCAACAATGTTATTTAAATTAAGTAGTATAATATTTTGTGTGTGTATACTAATTAATGGCCAATGTCAGCAGCTAATGGTCTATAATTTTATACCTATACATTAGCGACTTGTCTACAGCATTAAAAATACCTTAAATGCTTCAGGAATTACAAAAACACTCTTGTATTGTGGCAGCAATTTTTGTTTGGTTGTGTGTGACAGTTTTCAGAAAGTGTAAAAATCAGTTAATTTGGTGAAAAAAAAGAAAAACTGTTGTCTGTGCAACTGTATGAGCAGAGTGTTGTTTTGTGCTCCCTGACAGATGCTTTTGTTGTGTTGTGACAGGCAGTGAACTGTAAGGGCCAGCACAGCATCTCCTACACGCTGTCCAGAAACCAGACGGTGGTGGTGGAGTACAGCCATGACAAAGACACGGACATGTTCCAGGTACTGTTGCTCAAAGGCAAAAAAACACTTTGAAGTGTTATTTCTCTGCTCTTCCTTTTGAGCATAAACTCTCTATCTGCCTGTTTACTGGGAGAAGGCAAAACTATTATGAAAAAGGAACCACCACAGATAGTAAAGTTCTGAGATGTCAATACATTTAATGGAATCAGCTTAACTGTAGATGAATATTAAAAACCGTGCTGGGAACTGAATTAAATCTAAATATGAATAAGTGGATGGGATTGCAAAAAGATTTTAAATATGACTTCTGCACACTCTTTGTTTACTATACACACTCTCAATTACATGTGACGCTCGTGCTGTTTTTGGCATCTTCCGTCTCGCTATATGAGACATGAACTTTATTGCATGAACTGCTCCGAGAGCCACGACCTGTCAAAATAAAGGTTATCTGTTAAGTAAATTGTGACCAAGTAAGAGTGTATTTCTCAAAGTAATAAAATAAAAATGAAGATAACTTTTTAATTTTTACAGGACTAAAATTAAATTTGACTAAAATATTACATGTATTTAAAAGATTTGTAATGTATTAGGAGGGGGCTCTGGGGCCTGTACCATGATGGTGGCTGAACATACTCCACATTAATTTTGAGTTAAAACGAAACCTGTGTATTCAGGCTTTGTTGGTTTCATGACACTAATGATCATCTCTCTCTGTTAACTCTGGCTTTTATCCTGAGTCCATTGAGTGCATGCAGATGAAGGCGGGACATAAGTAGCAAGCAGCAAATCATATGCCTTCAAACAAAGTTGCTGGGGTTTTTTTTGTTGTTTTTTTCTCCCCTCGCGAGGGAGTCAGCTCAATTTACAACCAAACAATAAAAAAAAATTAAAAACGTGTATGCAGCAAGATGAAAAGAGCTGTCCATGAAAAAGGACCGTTAAAAGAATACACTTTGCTTTATTAGTATAATGATAATAATAATAATAATAATAATAATTAATTGTATAATTATAATAATATATACTATATAGGTATACAGACACTCCTATGTAATCTTTATTATTATTATTTTTTTAAAACAATTTAATAAATTGTAACCGTATAACGGTAAATGTATGTATGTATATATAATTAACAAATTGGTTATTAAACTAAAATGGCTTGTAATGGATTATGGATATAATAATTTAAATCATCTAAAATAATTATTCTGCATTTTAAAATCAGATCATTTTATCTTCTTGATTAAGTATTTTGCCATAGTGAGCTTTTTAATGTGTAGCAACCAACGCTATCTCACGGCAATTCGTAACTTTTTTTATTTATTTTTTTTATTTAGTGGCTAATTCGTAAGAATTCGTACAATCTCATTTGTACAATTTAGTACTATTTGCTCATCCTCCAAAGACGGTTGGATTTAGGGGTGTGGTTGGGTGCCACGCCTCCTTTTTAAAACCATACATATTCGTACAACTGAACTCAAACAAATTAGCCGCTAAACTGACAAAATGTAAAATACTTTCATTTCCTCGTGAGATCGGGCTGGTAGCAACACAAACTGGGGGGGGGTGTTGGTCTATTGCGTCAGATGTCAATTTTGCTCACAGTTGATTGGTTGAATCTGTTTGCGATCCCTAATCCAAGAACATAAGCTGCCCTGGAGCAGTTTAGCCATACAGTATAAAATACCATGCAGGCCCGTAGCCAGCCTGGTTAAAGGGGTGGTTCTTTTTTTCTCAAAAAGTGGATCTTTTTGGGGTTATTAGTCTCATTTTCTATTTAATTATGAGATTTAAATACTGCATTTTTGTGACCTTTTAAGCACTACTTATAGCTGGATTAGCTTGTAGGGTGGTCATCATAACCACATGTTTTGATGTACCAAAAACATTTCCTAAAGATTTAGAACAAAGAAATATGAATAAATACTTATTTTTAAAATACAAATTTATCATATTACATCATTAGAAAAAAATAGGAATCTGTTAAAGTTTTGAATAAAAACTGTAGTCTATTGTCATTTTATTAGACAAATAACCAACTGGCCAGCACATTCAACTTTTTGCTGTCAGAATTTGGCCACTTGAATAATAAAAATTTAAATTATTATTATTAGTAGTAGTAGTAGTAGTAGTAGTATTAATAATAATAATGTAGAGCATCACGATTTTTCTAGCCTCTCTTGAAAAAAAGTACATTTGAATATTCATGGATAACAGCATTAGCCAAAATAGTATTTAAATAAATTTTAATATGAGCCGCTTTTGGTGCTTCACACCTTTTTATTGATCATTTTTGTTTCAGGAATAAGGTCCAAGATTTAGAATAAAAATTGCTTGTGAAATGTTTTCTCTATTTAAAAACAATACAGTAGCGAAATATGACGTCACTTACATCAGATTGTATGTTTTCTTGCACAGCTGGATGTTGGACTCATGAAAAATAATTGTTTGCATTGATCAAAACTGATTATCTGAAGTCACGCCAAAGCGACAGCCAACAGAAGATTTCACTTGGTCTTAAAGCCTTTTCGATGGGTTATTTTCACTATTTAGGATGGCATAGCAGTATAAGACTCATGTATGGGACAAATGGACCTTTGTCAGTGAGGGGGTCTTTCGACCACCCGTATTCCCTCTGGCTACAGGCCTGCCATGGCAACAAATAACGATTAAAACTGAGCTTCCTTGCTGGTACCTAAAACCCAGGATTGCTGCAAATTAAATTAAAACTTAGCTGACTAGCCAGCTAATCCAGCTTCGTGGTACAAGCCCCAGGTCTGCGCATGAGGGAAAGAATCATACAGATGGGCAAATGAGAAGAAAAGCAAAAACAGGAACCAGCAGCAGCCCACAAGGACCAAACAGAAACACACTCTATAAAAAGCAAATAAAGTGGAGAGCGTTGCGTCTTTTATTTTAGTACATGTATTTATAAACAGGATTTAGTGCAATGAGCACCTCTCTATTCTTGGGAATTTCCATCCCACATTTAAAACCAAAATAGGCCCTTCAAACAAGTCCCAGCACATGCAGGACTATTTTCCATCCTGTTTACTGTTGAGGCTAAATGGTGTAGGGACAGTAATTGTCACTTGACTCAAAACCACATACATAAGTTTGCTCATTTAAGAATTTGTTTTTGCACCTCAGATTCCTGATGTACCTAGATGTGGATTGTTTTTAACTGATTATTTCTTTTTTTTTATTGCAATATAGGGTTTAATATATTGCAAATTTTTTTTTAAAAGAAAACTGGTTGGTTTCTTCATATAAAGAAACATATTTTCAATGCTTCTCTTGCCTTGGATTCCTTTGTGCCTCATTTCCAACGGTCACATATGTACTGCTACCAATGCAAGTTCTAAAGAGTTTTATTGCGTTATTCATTAAACATGCAAATTGTTAAAGTGTGTGTGTGTGTGTGTGTATATATGTGTATCTCTTCAAATATAAATTTGCCATCACAGCAGTATTGTTTTTTTTTTTTTTTTTTTTTTTTTTTAAATGTATTGCATTTGAAACTTCTATTTTTTTTATTTTTATTTTTTAAATGTGTTTGTTAAATGCAGCAGGGTTAGATTTTTCAAAAAACATCTTGATATCAAATCTTATTGATCCTTAACTTTTAAACTGTATTATGTAATATACTTTTTACTACTACTACTACAGTACACAGGGAACCCACTCTAAGCCAAATGTGTAATTCCCTGACTTTTGCCTGATGTTCACTGACTAAAATGCTGAATTTCCATGACCTAGAAGCACTTGAGCAGACAAAGGAAAATGTATCTTTAATCGCATGTCCTCACATCACATCTATTTAGGATACAGCGCTAAAGCCCAAAACAAAGATGGACTGGAAGTTTGATTGAATTGTCTTAATTCATTAATTTATTCATTAATTTTCCTCTTATTTATCAGGGGTCGCCACAACGGAATGAACCGCCAACTATTCCGGCATACGTTTTACGCAGCAGATGCCCTTCCAGCCACAATTCATTGATTGGAAAAACACATACACTCTCGCATTCTCACACACACTCATACACTATGGCCAATTCACCTATAGCGCATGTTTTTGAACTGTGGGGGAAACCGGAGCACCCGGAGGAAACCTACGTGAACACAGGGAGAACATGCATACTCCACACAGAAATGCCAACTGGCCCAGCCGGGACTTGAACCAGCAACCTTATTGTTGTGAGGCAACAGTGCTAACCACCGAGCCGCCTTAATTCAATGTGTTTGTCAATCTTCTCGACTAGATTATAGCATCTAAAAGTGTGAAAAAGTTTCCCACCACAGTTATGTAGTCACAGCAAGCTGTCTGTATAACACTATTTGATTTATCTGAGAATCTTTGAACCTATCTGTTGTATCTTAGATTGGACGATCGACGGAGGGCCCAATTGACTTTGTGGTGACGGACACCGTGTCAGGGGGAGGAGAGAGTGAGGAGACCCCCATCACTCAAAGCACCATCTCCCGCTTCGCCTGCCGGGTGGTGTGTGAGCGTAACCCACCCTACACTGCACGCATCTATGCAGCAGGCTTCGATTCTTCCAAGAATATATTTCTCGGAGTAAGTTTTTATGCCTGGTCCTAAAATGGAATTGTCTGAGATGCATTACTAGATACTTTATTAAGCTATTATTTATAAATATATACTGCTCTCTGGGGAATAATATACGTGTGCATGAGCTGTCTGGGGAAGTATCCACTTCTGCTGATCCAGTGGAACTGATCTAAACTTACCTGGTAAATATAGGTGTGTCTGGCTAACTGGAATGACTCACCCATGTGTAACTAAAAACAAAGTGCAGTGCACACATTTTTGTTTATGTATAGTAATTAAATCTCTCTGCAGGAAAAAGCAGCCAAATGGAAGAATCCAGACGGTCACATGGATGGTTTGACTACCAATGGCGTGCTAGTCATGCACCCGCGAGGCGGTTTCACGGAGGAATCCAAGCCTGGCGTGTGGAGGGAGATATCGGTGTGTGGAGATGTTTACACACTAAGAGAAACACGCTCCGCTCAAACTCGAGGAAAACTGGTTAGTATGTGAGCTGCATCTGTTCAGTGTAGTTCACCACCAACCACATTTTACCAAGTAGGACATGTTCCTGGATTAACATCTATGTTGATCCTGGAACAACATTCTAATCAGCCAATCAGAATTAAGGGATACATTTACAGTTTATGTTAAGTTTAGGCTTACGGTTAGGTTTATGCACTTCTACGTGATTATTATCCAACTATTATTCCTCTCTGATTTTGGGAATAATTTAGAGTTATAATTGGGTTTAGGGGTAGGGAATAGGTATGGTTTAATTTTTGAACAAAAATGATGTTCCATGATCAACATGGATGTTAATTCAGGATCGCATCGTACTTGGCAAAATCATGACGTGCATAGTTCACAGTGCGCTACATTTACGCAAACTCAAATAATCCATTTGTAGTTGGATTAATGGTACAATTAGATTGAAAAAATATTCATGTAAACACCTTCATTAGTCCGATTCAGCTCAATCCGAATTAAATTTCGATCAGAATGGAGGTGGTGATTTATTCCTTTTCTAATCCAATCCAACAACAAAAAAAGACTATGTAAACCTTTGAATCTGACTACTACTGAGGCAAAAAGGGCAGTGCAATGTTTATGCATTAGCCTTCACATAATTTGATTAAATGTCTCCTCTTCAGCAATAAGATAGTGTGCAGTCTGAACACAGAATGGTTGACTGGCCAGAAAAATTAATTATTATTATTATTATAAAACCACTGGCTTTGTATTTGCATTAAGCTGCTTAATGAAGCACACTATTTCAGAATGCGCTGTAACCTAAATATGTTTAAAGTAACTATAATTAAAATAAAAACATACACATTTTATTATTTCTAATAGTGTACTTGCATTGTCAACTAAATTTAACAAAAGGTTAGGCTTGTTTGTTTACGCATATTATAAATGACAAAAAAAAAATTATTATAAATGACAAAAAAGAAATCTATCAAACAAAACACCTGCATGTGGAATGGACTTTCAGAATTTAAAACTAGTATTTAGATGTTCAGACAATAGCTTGCCTAAATGTGTAAACTATATACTTTATTTACATTGTGCTAAAGTTTTAATTAGATTCAAATTTCTGTTTATATGCATTTTACATACATTCTATTACAATGTTTAAAGTACATGTAAACAAATCTGCAATCTGATTCAATTTATTCAGTTTGAGGTAAGTTAGTGCATGTAAACATAGCCAATGTAACCAATGTCTCATTCAGTCATCGGTTTGCTCACAATCATTTTTTACAGTGGTCAAATGTGAAAATTCACAACTGCAGAAACTGTCTAGACAAATTTATCTGAAGCTCTTATCAGGATGAGATGTCTAATCCATGTTCAGGGAGTTCTTTGAATCTCATTTAGGTTGTGGGATGCTACTAGTGTACCAGTGAAGATTCTGGTATTTCAGAGTGTACTAGTTGAAATCATAGTAAGGAAGACCCCAAAAATAAAGATTAAAGATGCTCCTCCTAACTCCGTGTCCTGAATATGGTGCTCTAGTCTGCAAGTTCTTTTATGTGATATCTTATTCAAATAAGGTGCTTTGTTTTGCTCTGTCCAATTTGGAAAGTCATAGTTTTCTTTATATACTACATGATATATTGTGTAAAAATTCTTGACTGCTAAAAGGAAAAAAAAAAAGTAGTTAATTGAGCAGCTTGTTTGAGTCTCTGAACATCTAGCGCCTCCTGGGGGACACTTGTGGCTCTGCATTGTTACCAGACCATCCATCCATTTCAAAACGACTATTTTGCAGATGAACATATTGCTAAAGGTAAATGTCCATGAGGTTTTACGAACTGTATACTTCTGTTTATTTGAAAAATTAATTGCATTTTAACCATTTCAAGCAATAGAGAATACACAAACGCTCAGACTGAAGTTTATTGAGCAGTAACATTATCAAACACATTTTCAGAAATCCAAAAACCATATCTATATGATTTCTGTGGGCCTGCTGTTATAGATGCCTACTGTATATGGACAGTTCAGTGTCCCCCAATATACCTTAAAAACAAAAGCACCCAGATCAAGCCCATGCAAATTCCAGGAGAACATAAAAAGTTGCCCAGGCCCAACTCTTATTTGTGCTGCATGAGACTTTTTTTTTTTTTGTTCTGTATGTCTATATCTGTAAAACTAAGTGCAAGATAATAACACATCCTGCAAGTGAATGGCATATTTAGTTTCATATCTCAGATCTTCAAATTGGATTTGATATGTTTCTTTATTAATCAAACACATCTGATTAAACTCCTCAGCTCAATAGTAGAGACATGAAATGGGTGTCAGACAGGAAACGCTCAGACTGTGCAGTGCTGTAGTACTCCAGGAATGTGTTTTGGAAGTGCAGAGATAAACATGTAGTAGCCTTGCATTATTTGTTTCTTAAGTCTGTGGAAACACGCAGCTGTAAGGCTCCAGTTTGCGAAACATTCTGGTCGAAAGGTTGTTCAGCTTGATCTCAATCCAGCGAACTCACTGTGAGGTGATGGTGTTATCTTGCGTGCAATTTTAAAACAAAAATGTAACAGTCTGAGACCACACTGGGATAGCCTCCGTTTAGTTTTTTTCATGCAACCCTAACGGCTGAATTATACTTCTGCATGGATTCATCGCCGTAACCCACTGTGCATTTATACTTCTTCATTCTGTTTTGCTCGTACAATAACACTTCCAAAACGCTAGCAGGCAGTGAGGTTTTATGTTCCTCTGTGTTGAAATTGTTTGTAGGTGTATTGAGTTGACAGCGGAAATGCATGAAATGCTAACTTACTGTAGGTAAGTTACTGTACTGTAGTAGCTCAAACTTATTTAAGGAAGTAAGAGGCAGGAACCGGCAAACAATTTGAATCAAATTAAACCCAAAACAAAATTCTCCATCTGGAGCTCCACCATGGGATTTCACACTCTTCACCTCTACCAAGTAGACCAATCATAGCTCTTGTGCTATGCCGCTACATGTAGTTATATTTTTTGAGAGGTGGGTGTCAGGGTTCGCGTCAGGATATGGCAAAGAGACCTGCTGTGCACATTTGATGCAGAAGTATAAACCAGCCTTAAATACTGTAGGACAGGGACCCTAAAATCTGGCCCACGAGATCCACTTTCCTCAGAGTTTAGCTCTAACCTGAATTAAACACAACTGAACCTGCTAATCGTGTCTTCAGAGCTAAACTCTGCAGCACGTTGGCCCTTCAGGCCAAGATTTGAGAAACCCTGCTGTAGGAAAAGTATTTTGGAATGTGACTATGTATCAATGAGATGTTTGTTTATGATCCTCTCAGGTGGAGAGTGAAAGTAACGTTCTGCAGGACGGCTCTCTGGTTGACCTTTGTGGAGCAACACTGCTCTGGCGCACCGCTGACGGCCTTTTCCATACCCCCACACAAAAGCACCTGGAGGCCTTGCGGCAGGAGCTAAACGCAGCCCGGCCCCAGTGCCCCGTGGGCCTCAACACACTGGCTTTTCCCAGCATGCAACGCTGCAGTCGTGCCCTGAGCAGTGTCCCCGCCCAGGAGGACAAACAGCCCTGGGTCTACCTTGCCTGTGGTCATGTTCACGGCTACCATGACTGGGGCCACCGTTCAGAGCGGGAGTCCAATGCCCAAAGAGAGTGTCCCATGTGCAGAGCCGTGGGTCCCTATGTGCCACTCTGGCTTGGATGTGAACCGGCCTTCTATGTAGACACTGGTGCACCAACACACGTCTTCGTACCTTGTGGCCACGTGTGCTCTGAAAAGTCCACCCGCTATTGGGCAGAGATTCCTTTGCCACATGGCACCCACGCTTTCCACGCCGCATGTCCTTTCTGCGCTACTCAGCTCAATCTGACACAAAAGTGGGCCAAGCTTATTTTTCAGGGGCCTGTAGACTGAGAGAGTAGAGGAGGTCACGGGGAACTGGTGGATTGTTGTCTAATTGAAGGGGAATCCAGTATGCTGAAGGACAATTAGTAGAAGGTATCATTTTTAAGGAGCGACTCAAACCACAAGCTGTGAAGCTGCCCTTGATCTGCTGATGCTGGAGAGCAGGTTTCTGTTCAGACGACCGTTGCCTTGGCGAATGACAGAAGGCGTAATTCCCTCATCATTTCCTGACCTTTTTGTCTACAGGCCTACAAGATGTCAGATCACACCAGCATTACCACATCACTCAGGATATTTAATACAGTTCTTCTATCCAGGACACGCTGCTTTAGACCTGAGGCGCTGCTTCTGGTTCTTGGTGATTGACCTTCCTGTGGAGTTTTGTTGCTTTAATAATCCTTCCGGTGATTTCCAAAGAACTCCATTATCTGATTCGAGTGTGTTGGGTTGGAGCAAAACTGTGCAGGATGGTTGGAGCCCAAGGAGCAGCAGTGAACATCCATTATCCATTAAGTAGTTCAGTGTGGGGGGATATTCCCAAAGGTCCGGACCCAATATCCCAAACTCCACTAAGGGCTTCTACAGGAATGGTTGGAGCAGATATTCGGGAACTACAATACTAAAATGGTTGTTTCCAAAGATTAAAAAAGGGCGATCTTGTTGAGTCTTTGTTATTCTTTATATGAAGAGCTAGCAACATTAACACTCCTAAAGGATTCTGCAGGAATGCTGATCAGACACAGTGGAAGATTCAATTTGAAAATGAATTCTGTATTATGGAATTAGAGTGATTTGTCTTTTTTAGCCTAGTCCTCCTAGTGTTCACCTACTTCAGAGATGTCAAGTAATGGGAAACTAACATGTCTTTGCATAAATTGTTTAACCTTTGAGACAAAGGTATTTTTATTTATACCGGGATAACCGGTAACACGATTAACAACGGATGCGGCCAGATATTTTTGGAAATGGCTGTAATGAAGTATTCCTAGTGATGTTTTACCATGTCCCAAAAATATTTCGGTATATATTTTGGCTTCTTTGTTTATGACACATAGATGTTGGTGTACAATTAGAGATCTAAAAAAATGGAGTATTCTGCAATCAAATGTGGAAAATGATTCGATTGTGATTTAATCAAACGATGATGGATGTTTCTGATGTACAGGATCTATGAGCCTGTGATCCTTTTAGTAACCATTTGCATTGGTCAAAAAGAATTCTATTTCCACTTTTTTTATAAGCTTGTTATGAGATTAACTTTTATTCCGCTATTTTCTTAAAGTTTATACAGAGAGGGTTTCTTATGCCTGAAGACATTTTTACAGGGGTGTCGAGAAGATATTTTAGGCATACTGAAGAGGTATTTTTTTGAAACGCTTGCATAAACAGAGCCTTTTTAACTCGCTGAGAAGTATTTTACTACACACAAGCCCATGTACAGTTTGTTTTAAATCAGATACTAATATATTTATTCAGTTATGTACTTTACCAGGCGGTATAGGTGTCTGTATGAATGTATCCGCTTGAACAACATCTGGTCATCACTCTTTTGTAAGTGCATGCTGCATCTGGATACTTAACCTGTGAACAGTCATCTATTTTATTTTAATTTTTTTAATTCATACTCTAGGCTTTTCTCCATCTTCTGCTCATGTTTGTTCTTGAAAAAAAGCTCAAGATTTCTAATGTTATTTTCAGACCCATTATGAAATGTTAAAGAATAATGTTGCCTTGAATTTCATTTGTAAATGAATTTATTTTTATTAGTTCTGATATGCAAGCAGTTTTTGTGATATACATGCATTTAGAGGGGCGTTTCATATGGAGGATGTTTTGTTTTAATAAAATAAATCATTGTGAAATTGTCACACCAAAAGCAAAATGAACTGGGTTTTGGGGAGTAGATCTACTCGGGCAAAGCTACTGTTTTATTAATGATGCTGATGTAAGACTCTCTTCCATGTGGCGTCAAGTTAAAAAATGGCCAAACATGTTTTGCAAATGCCAAAAAAGGAATTTAGGAAAAGGGTTCTTTGTACTTTTTGTCATTTCAAGTTGCAGGGAGCACAATTCATGTGTAAATGATTGTAAATTTCAATTGTGCAAAATTAGGCACAATAAACCTTACACTACAGGACTTTAGTGTTTTTATTGCAGCTTTGGAACATCAACAATGTTTACTGTTTAATGCAACAATTATTATTTATTTTTTTGTATGAAAGAATCAACATTAATTCGCTGCCATACATGCATTACAAGTGTGATATCTATTATCTGCTATGATAATTTGATTGTTTTAATGTGTAAAAGTGCATGTCATTTCTTGTTGAGGATTTTGTTTGTATGTTTGTTTTTGCAGAGTCTAGCAAGGCAGTTAAACCCGTACCATACAGTGGCGGCACAAACTCAGGATTAGTTTTGAGTTGGCAAAACGAAACTAGTGTATTCACACTGGTAACTAATCCTTTAAATTGCAGATGAATATAAAAATAAATACATTTAAATTGTAAAGATATATTATTAAGTGAAATTGGTTATTAAACTATAATTGTTTATAATTGTTTATAATGGATTACAGATATAATAAGAAACATGGAAAAATAATTATAATAAAAATAATCCTTAGATGTGAGTGTGTATGGGTGTTTCCCAGGACTAGGTTGCGGCTGGAAGGGCATCCACTGCATAAAAAAACATATGCCGGAATAGTTGGCGGTTCATTCCACTGTGGCGACCCCTGATATATAAGGGACTAAGTTGAAGGAAAATGAATGAATGTGTGGTTGTATCATTCCATTGTTGTTGCATCTTTATGAAAATATTTAGTTTTGCTTGGATAGTTTTGCGTTTTTTACTGAAAAACGTTATCCGATACAAATTCATGTGAGCAGCACCTTTAAAAATATTTAGCAGGAATTGTTTACACACTGTACATACAAATGACAAAAAAAACTATGTACAAAACATTTTGATTGTATAATGTTTTCGACATTTTGAAATGCATAATATATAAATGTGTGTGCGTGTGTGTGTGTAGATAATTACATAAATACAGTACAGATTAAAATAATAATAATAATGAAACTTTTGACACCAACGTTTTGGCATTGTATTGCAAAAAAAGCTTCTGCAGCTTTCAGAACATCTGAAATTTGTGTTTGCTTTTAGAGCAGAGAGCTAGCTGTTTTTCATATGTTTGAGCTTGATGATAAACTATGAGTTAAGCTGACTCCGCCAACATCACAGAAGAAAATCACACAAGACAAAAGCCAGTGGATGATGATATTATTTTCTTTCTTTCAGCTTGTGAAGATAAATTTAGGCTACTATTCTCGTTTTCATGCTTTAACCACAGCAAAATTAAAATGTTTAGATCCACTGTACATCAAAGTTTATAGGGCAGTACTTGCTAATCAATGTTAAATCCCTTACACTGATTTTAGGCCTGTACAGAGCGTCTGTGTGCTTCCTCCTACTCGTCTTATTCTTCAGTTGCTCATCCATTACATCATCAATCCCATTATATGAAGTTAACATTTCAGAATGAACTTTTTGAAGATAATGCTTAAAAGGCCAAAATACAAAAATCATCAATACAGATCTGATACTGTGAGATATATAAAAACTCTCTAAAGATGATTAAAGTTAAGACCATTAAACGCGATTAAAAATGCTAACAACTTCCACTCATTCACATTTCTTCACTGTGTGTAATAATCCTTCACGAGCGCAAGAGGGCGCTGTTATCAAATCTACTGACGTGGAAATATTTCACAACGCACAAACCACAATTCGTGAGGTAAAGATGACGTATTAACTTGAAAAAAAATGTCTTTTTAGTACAAAATGTATTACATTATTGAAATGAAGCAAACGTTACGTGACGATTGATAGAATTAAATGAAAATGAGAGTTGAATGCCCACATGAACAAAATACTATAGTATTAATTGCATACTATAGTAAAGTATTACTCATTCATTCATTCATTTTCCTTTGGCTCAGTCCCTTATTTATCAGGTGTCGCCACAGCGGAATGAACCGCCTTAAGTGTATTATACTATCTATAGTATTTACAACTGTTTATTAATGAACGCTAGCATAGTATTAACTGTGGCGAACTGATAAACTAGTAAAAACTAACGTTTAATACAGTATTTGCTACACAGTAAAGTGTCGTGTATTGTAGTAGAATATACCACATAGTTGTAGAAAAGTACAGTATTGGGTCATTTGTTTATATTTCTATAGTTGTTGCGTTACAATAGCAACTAAATACCACAACAGATTATTTCAAGTACTTTACTACAGTATGGTTCAAAAACACTACAGTATTTACACAAAATTGCTATATTTTTTTTGTGTATACCAAGGTTATAATAGTTTTAGATTTTTCATTAGTTTTAGTTTTCAAATTCAGTTAGTCTTAATTAGTTTTTAGAGGGAGATTTACTCGTTTTTATTAGTTTCTATATTTTGAAATGGCTTAGTTTTAGTTTAGTTTTTATTAGTTTCAGTGTTACTTTTAGTTTTTTTTTTGTTTTTGTTTTGTTTTTGTAAATAAGGATATTTGTTAGGTGCAAGATTCAAAATCATCAGAATAAATATTGTGTAATAAAAACTCAACCAAAGATACATTTTTTTGTATTCAGAGGACACATTGACCACTATCATCTACCCATCCTCAAATTCAAATACAACAGCCCACAAGATAGGAGCCCTAAGTATGTGTGCAAGTGTAACAGGATCACAACGCAGAGCAAAAGAGAGTACGGTTACACAAGGCTGCTTCTGAGGTTAGATACACAGTAGTGATGGAAGTTCGGATCGTTAACGCGAACCGAATCTTTTGTGACAATATATGGATATAGATATATGAATAGATATCCTCCCATGTTAGGACTAAACATACCAAATATATGTAGTCAGCAATCATAATTTCAGTCAGTTAAAACATCACCATGATCTGAAAAATTTCTTACAATTAAGTTTTGCAATCCAACTGAATCATGGTTCACTTATTTAAATTCCATTACGATATTCATTCATTCATTCATTTTCTTTTCGGCTTAGTCCCTTTATTAATCTGGGGTCGCCACAGCGGAATGAACCGCCAACTTATCCAGCATATGTTTCACGCAGCGGATGCCCTTCCAGCTGCAACCCATCACTGGGAAACATCCATACACACTCAT